>JAODTR010094460.1:0-35540 GCA_025399935.1 Amblyopsis rosae | reverse complement strand
GAAACACTTTGGTGCCGACCGAAAGTCTTTCTCCATGGCTTCTCCGAACCTCTCCCACACCCGCTTCTTTGCTTCTGTTATACATACATAAATACAATATATAAATACAATTTATTGTATTTATTAAAAAGAATAAACAATGCTTGCCCTCAACTAGACGGCAAATACTTAAAAGTCTGTCCGAATACATTTGGATGAGATGATATACTGTAATAAAACAAAATTGCCAAAGTTGAAATGTTATTTGAGACAGAACACAGGCAGGATTCAAACACGATTGAATTTGTTCTGAAGTCGTTTTTTTTTCTGTAGGCTACAACCTTATGATCACTGAGGCAGTTTGTTATTTTACGCTGGCAGCTTACTCTGGCACAGAGATGGCAGGAATATTAATCACAAATAATAGCCATATGTTTCTACCTGTGAAACCCCAGACGAGTGGAGAGATTTTGCTCTAGGTAGATTCACGTCTGCTTGTGCCTGATTGTGGTGCATTTCTGGCACTGTGGTAGAGGTCCATATGGCCATTACATTAGGCACCAAAACACTCTCAAATACAGAGTATGTACGATGTAGCCATACTATTTGACACCAGTCTAACCGAAGGTCATTGTTACCTGGTGCACAGTGTCCTTAGGTCAATGGCAACCACATGTCAAACTAGTTTCCAAATAAAACAAACTCCATCAGAGTGGCTGGCAGGCCATGACAAAGGCAAATAGCACTAATACATGTGTGAGCCCAAATACCCCTTGTCAAAACAGCAAGGAATGAAAATACTGTTTTTTTGCAACCTTAAAGTTGTAGTCAGCTATTGTACAATAATGCCCTTGGCATTGCAATGCATTTCAATGTGTAGGGCAGAGCTCCGGAGGGAGTTTGTTTTGATTTTTAGCTTGAAGTTAGTAAGCATTCTCGAGAATGACTAACTGTGCCATTAATGGATAATAAGAAAACTAGCCGTATACCCTACAGGTTACATTACACCACAGGGTTCTCTGAATTATTTAGCAGACACCACAAATGGAAAAGTACGTTTTGAAATGTTTATTGCATAGAGCGGAAGCTCCTTCACCGCTGTTGTTTTTCTTATGTCTCTGGCTAAAGAGCATCCACAAGATCTGAGCAAGGGCATATTCTTTGGGAGTTTGGAGCACAGTAGGAAATGCTATTAACCTTCTATTCAGAATCTCAGGAAATGTCACAGCATGTATATTTATTCAAGTGGAGAATGTTATGGCTTACATTGATCTCCACCATTTGCAAATAGCGATCCAAACATTGAAAGGAGCAAATGAAAGGAGGAAATTGAGTTACATGTACTAGACTATAGACGTTGTTAAAGGCAAAGTTAACAGTGACAGCCTCTGTGATCTCCTTCGCCAAAGCTGTTGGACGACATGTTTATCAAAATCATGAAATGTGATCAAATTCTAATCTGGTCTTTTTTATAGGTTGTGCCAGGCTAACTGCAGGAAGGCAATCTATTGCGCGATCTATTTGTGAATTTTTGCGACTTCACAAAAATTCTAGGTATCAAAAATATTCCTATTTTCATCTGCGGTTCAAAGTGTGTCCTTCTAATGAGAAAGATAAAGTGGTGGGCATGCTCCCTTTTCTCTGATATGTCTTTTATGTCTCTTGTCTGTGATATGGCTTAGCTGTGGATACATTCTACCACCCGTGTCTTACAGTTGTGATTTTAAATTGGTGAATTGTGGCTGCGTGGTTTGTGAAACATTTATTACTGGTTAAATGTAAGTGTATGGGGAGAGTGCATCTGTTCTTTGACAAACAGTGGTAAATCGAGCCTTAGAGGTTGGCCTCTGTCATGGCGTGGCCGATTAATCGCCCATAACATCCGTCTGTGCAGTGGGTAGGTGACTGAACCATCCCATCCGGCAAAGCTGATACAAGCCCGGCCATCCCAGACAATGGGGAGGATGCTATGCTTAGCTGGAAGGAGGGTGTCGGTCTGGACTTGGGTTCAACGTCAAGAGTCAAACCTTGTGGGAAGGAAAGGGCCATTGTGGTCTTCTTCAAGTGGAAGACAACAGGAATATCACATGATAGTTAGTTGTTTTTTTTCGCCACTTGGCTCCTTTGCGTAAACCAAACTGAACAATTCTCAGTCAGAAATAGCAGCTGACCTCTTCCCAAGCTACATGCCACTATACTCTGCTTATCTTGGCATCGGTAATAACATATGTTATTTATCATAGTTGACAGACAGCCAGGGATAATTTTTTTTGGTTTTATTTATCCAATACAATAACATCATAGCCATTCCTTCCTGAGCAAGATTATGTCACATGTATTCTCAGAGTTCCTGAATGGACACATTTCCAAACTGAGTTTCCTGCTTGTAGTGTCTACAAAAGCATTCAGAGAAGCAATTAGGCTAATGTAAATTGTAATGAAAGTAGTGGATGTTTTCAACTCAACCAGTTCATGCATCAATATGGTTTTAGTATGGGAGAGTGTGATGACTAATTTCCAACATAAAGCTTCCAGTTTGCAAGAGCAGGGCAGGGCAACATCTGCAAAGGGAAAATGGGTCACTTCATGGAGAAAATGACTGAAAGTTTAGTCACGTGTTTGTGTACATGGGGAGCAGAAAGCCTGTTAATAATTTCCCTCTTGGAGTAAAAGATAAACAAAACAAAACAACAGGGAAGGGTAATTAGTGTTTAGAGAGGTCTTAAACAGGTCTTGTTGTCATTAACTCTGAACAACGGATGCCATGAGTCCTGACTCCTGGCCTGTCCATGCTTGCTGTGTTCCAGTGTGAGACACAAGTTATTACCAGTACTGGCCTCAGCCTGCTTCCATTTGAGCATTTGAGGGCGTACTCACACTTGGCTAAACCGTGCCCGAGCTTGTTTGACCCTAAAGTCCAGTTTGTTTGACTAGTGTGATCGCTCCGTACCACGCCCGGGCGCGGCACGCTTAACCGTGCCGTGGCCCACTTGAAAGAGGGGGGCCAGGGCACGGTTTGGTTGGACTCGGGCGTGGTACGCATCAGTGTGGGAATTTTCTTCATCAGTCATTTTCTCCATGAAGTGACCCATTTTCCCTTCCCAGTGTGATCGCAGACGTGCCCGAGGATGGAACTGAAATCACAGACGCGACAGTTGTTCCATTACAAACAGCATGGCGGCAAAGTGAACACTTTGGTCTATGGCAGAAGTGCAGAGAGTATTCAGGAGCACCTGGATACAACACTCAATAACTATCTACTTTGTCGTGAGCAGTGTCGGCAAAAGCTGAAACTGCATGCTCATGTATCTGAAGGACATATTCCAATGGAACGATTATGTGGACAAACTAATTGTAGCCAACCTGATATTTTTGAGTATGCGTGCCCTGGCCCTGAATGTTAACTGCCGTGTGAGTGCAGGCCAGCGGGGGAGTGTGGAGGGGGGCAATCGTGCTCGGGCACAGTTCAAGGCAACTGGGCCAAGTGTGAGTACGCCCTGAGACATTCACTTTATTAGGCCTGCTCCCGAGACAAGCTAAACATCTCATTATTAGAAGCCGTTGCCTCCTTTGCTCTGCCTGGGATAGATGACTGGTATTCCGATAATAGTATGGTTGAGTGGTCTGGGTGTTGGGCTCCCAGCCAGAAAGCTGTGGGTTCAAACCCCAGTGTTGACCTACCTGTAAGCATCCTTGAGCAAGATACTAACCCCCTAGCCCCCAACTCCTCCTGGTGTGTGAATGGGTTAATGTGAGGCAAAATACTGTAAAGCGCTATATAAAAGCAGCATTTACCATAAAGGACGATCGCTGCCATGGGAGGTCACTGGAGCATATGACCTTGGGCATTGCTCAGTAGGACGACAGCACTACAGTAAGACTCACATAGTAGATCCATCCGCACAGAGGAGGTGATCATCATGAACAAAGGAGCCGATCGGCTGGGCTCCCATGGAGGGAAAGAGGCGGTGGCTCGGAAAGCGGCCGTCATAATGACGGAGGCCTGTCGCTATAGCCTGTGGGCGATCTTTGGGCAGAACTGTGTAGCCTAGCTGGGTTTCGCTGTAGTCAGCAAGATTTAAAATCCACTCTAGGAAGCACAAGCGCTCGGCTAAACCAACGCTCGCTGGCAGAGGGCCTTTTCAGAGTTGGTAAATGCAGCATTTCTGCATAGTACACTCTCCCTACCTGGCATGGAAAATGCCAACATTCTGCACAATATGGGCTTGGTCTTAGGCAGCGATGTGGTGGGGCATTATGTGTGTGTGGACGATAATGTTTGGGGTTGTAAACATTAAGTCTCTTTTCTTTCTGTATTCATATTTACTGCATGTTGCCATGGTGCTGATTGCTGCCCATTTATTTCCCATGCATTTGAACCAAGGGGAAGAAAATGCCTAGACTTGTTTTCACTTAGACAAATTATACATTTTTTAAATGTCTGTATTATCACATTGTTCAGACCTGTCGTTGGTTTATTCGAAAGCCTGAGTCTATGGTGTCATGCTAGACCATGTAACCCACAGAAACAGGCCTCAGTGACTACAGCTCTAATGTGGTCTGACGTGTGCGTGCGTGTGTGCGTGCGTGCGTGCGTGCGTGCGTGCGTGCGTGCGTGCGTGCGTGTTTGTGCGTGTTTGTGCGTGTTTGTGCGTGTTTGTGCGTGTTTGTTCTTGTCTCAGGGTGGCCAAATGAACAGCTAAGCCCAGGGACCAAAGATCACGGGGCATTGATCCAAAGGGAAGAAGATAAAAACAGACAAAGAGAGAGAGTTTCAATCATTCGGTGAGAACCTCCCAACTTTTCCCAACCTGGGACTGAGAAGAAGCCATCTTCACATCTTTGTTCCACGGTAAGTCTTTATCGGTCCCGTGAGCCTTTTTTCAGGCTAACTCTGTTTTATTGTGTGTTTTTAAAGTTCCACTGCTACATATGGTTAACACGTGCACATTTAAAATTAGACTGCTGCATCAACAAATACAAGTTATTGTGCTCAGCTGACGAGGCAGCAATCCAATGCTGCATACATTATAAGCAGCAGACGTAAGTCTTCCCAGAGACAGAGGTCAACGGTGGGTGAACCATTGAAGCAAATGGTTTGTGAGCGTTGAGGGTATCCATATGATGTGTGCCCAGGCCGCTTGCCATGTGCTTCCACTTAGCAGAGGGAGAATCGTCTACGGGTTCGGGGGGGGGCTGAGTCACCGATTCACATTTGAAAAGAATGTGGGTTACCCCCCTCCACACACACACACACACACACACACACACACACACACACACACACCCACGCAGTAATACATAGCATACAAAACAGGGGGCCCCTGGAACACTTGGGTATAGGGTACACTGTTTTTTACACAAGCCCTGGGCTCATTTGGACCGTACAACCGGGCGAAACCATGATGCCAACAAGCAGGGGAAGTGGAGGAACTGTTAGGAAACAATGGCCGACCAGAGAATAGCCGACGTCAGCAGGAAAAAGCTACGTATGTGTCTGTGAAGGGTGTGCTGTAGAGATGTGGGTGGATGTGTGTGCGTATCCATGTGTGTGTGTGTGTGTGTGTGTGTGTGTGTGTGTGCGTGCTTGCATGTTGAGCAGCTACCCCACACCCTGGGCAGAAAGCCCCACACAGAGACCAACTCAGTCTGATGGTCTTTCTGGTCGGTAACAAACACATATGATTGTAGCTGTGTGGTTTGGAGGGTCTCTGCTGTACCCTAGAGAATTGCATCACCTAGGGAAACAAATACATGTCTCTTTTGTATCCTGTCAATGAATGGTGCTGGTTTTATGTGTGGTTGTGTCTGTCTACGCATGTGTGTGTGTGTACGTGCGTGGGAAACGTGAGGAGCAGTGAGGCCGATTAAACAATGATTAGAAGCACAATAGATTCCCACAGAGAGACAGGAAGCCAGAAGCATCGCTCCAGATGAGCATCCATGTCACTGACACAAACAACACCAATAGATAAACAACTGTTGGCCTTGCCTCCGGATATCAACAGGGGCTCTGGAAGTATCATCACGCCGGAGGCATTCCCAGTCGGCAAGTTGGAAAGTTGACCTCTGACACTGTTAAAAAGACCCCTTATTCTAGAGAGACAACAGTATGCAGACATGTGCCAAATTAGTTTTAAGGATACGAGTCGGAAGTTAGTGTCTAGAACGGACACAGAGGGGTTTTGTTTGACAACTGTAAGCATGGTTCCACCCAGAAGAAGTATGTTTGCACACCTATGCAAACTGGAGGAAGGGCCGCTGTAAAACACTTTAACTACCCATTTAAAACAACTGCGGCAGCATCCGTTTAGAGCTTCATATCATTTGGGCTAACTGTCAACTTTAGTCAACTGTCAACTGTCAAGTGTAGACTGCAAGGATTACTGTAAAGTATGCATGTCAGGTTTAACGTGTAATTTGTGTCTGTTTAGGCTTTTAAAACAAGTTTCATTCATCATGGAGGTGAAGAGAAAAGAGATGGATCTGCTCAGCAACAGCATTGCTGCATTTGCACACATCAAAGGTCAGTTAAAGTGCCATATATGACTTTGTACCACTAGATGTCATACTAGCGCACCGGAATCTCAATCCAAAACAAATGCTTTGTGGGTCACACGTGCGCTAACATGCACGCGCAGCCGGCCCGGCTAACAACAGAGGAGCTCTGATCACGACACACGCAATCGCTCCACTATATCTTTACATAGAAAACAGTTGTTTGCTGCTATATATCATTAACGTGTAAAATATCATACAGAGCACAATAACGTTTGTCTAACTGCACCTGTCTTTCCGGCAGCTCTTACCAGATGAACCTAAATGACACGTGTGCCTCTGCTCGTAGAAAACCCGGAGAGCTTCGGCCTCTACTTCGTCATTGGCGTGTGTTTTGGCCTGGTCCTGACCCTCTGCCTCCTGGTGATCCGCATCTCCTGCAAACCGCGCACCGCCACCGCCTCCGCGGCCGAGAAGAAGCCGCTGAAGGACCCTAGCCGCGCCGCGCGGGACGCCGAGGACGCTGAGATCGAGGACGAGAGCGAGGATGAGGACCGGGACGCAGACGTTGAGGCCCCCCGCCTTGCTCCACTCGCCACGGAGATCCCCGTCGGCAACCACCACGGCCAATCGGACGGCACGCTCGGCGTGAACGTGTTCACGTCCGCCGAGGAGCTGGAGCGAGCACAGCGCTTGGAGGAGAGGGAGCGAATCATCCGGGAGATCTGGAGGAACGGCCAGCCCGACATCCTGGGGACGGGGACGGGCACCATCGGACGGGTGCACTACTACTAAAAAAAAAAACACTCCAGGTTACTATGGTAACACGGGACCATGGTGGGGGCAGGCTGTGCTGGTGCTAACGGTTACACTGTACGCTGTACATATATACTGTGCTTTGGGCGAGTCTAGTACTGCTGAGGCAAACAGACGGGCGGGGAGGCACACAACATTCCATACGCTCTGGTGGAGCTCCGATGTGTGATATTGCGCTATTGCACGGAACAGAATTATGCCACAAGGTGTCAACCTTCAGGATTTGGTTCATGTGGTCAAGCTCTTTGTATGAATGTGACTGAGTAGGTTGTGGTGTATGGAATGCTATTCAAGTCAATATTAAATAAATAAAACTGTAAATAAATGAATTAATCAGGAAATAAATACGTTATTAAAATAAATGTAATCAATAAATACTTTTTATTTTCAAAATTCTAGACTACTTTATATTTTATTTCAGAATTCCCAATTTATGCATTTCAAGGGACTTTATTTCATAATGTCACATTATTACTTTCAGGGTGCTTTAATTTCATAGTGCCACATGTATTTATTTCAAGGCACTAGTACATAAAATTAAAATAAAAAATATTTGGATATATTTATTTATATATTCATTTATGTCATAGTGATATTTATTGATGTATTTATTTAATATTGACTTAAATGGCATTCCATAGCGGTGAGGTTCTTGAAATAAATGGAAAAAGCACAAACCTGCAGTATGCGTTAACAGTGAGAATGGCACTCAAAAATAAGGACCAAGTATTTTTTATCTTTGCTTCTTTAAAGACATTAATCACTGGTGAGTTTACTATAGGTTCACTTTTAAAATGTTTTTAGTAATTTTAGAGAAACACCCTACAGAGTCATATAAAGCAAATGGTAGATATTTACGTGGTTGGTTTACATGTAATGGAACTGGACGATTGTTTCAGTGAATTACAGTAAGTGCCTGTGTTAATCCCACCAAAGGAAATTAGGAAGAAATAATTAAAGCATTACATGTCTTTCTCTTCTCCCAGATAAGTCACAGATTTGTAATTTAGGTAATACTTTGTAACTCCAAAAATGACAGAATGAGAGAATTTGACTAATTTTAATTATATTTAATGAAAAGTTTGCTCATTGTTAATGAACTCCTGCCTTGAAAGGTTGAATAAATACATTTTTTTGTGTCTAAATGTTTTATATCCATAATGAAATTGTGTTTTTTTGTTAGTCAAATTGGAGCAATCATCATCCAAGAACCATTTGCATACCAATGACTATAGTATGTTAAGTAGGCTAGCACAGAGGCTTTGGCATAAATCACAATAGTAATTGTATTTTCTCTCCTGCAAGGGAGAATGAAAACAAACAAATGTCTTGGGCAGACGATAAAGGTTTATAAATCCCCCAGTGACCATAATTTGTCAGGGGTGTTTGGGGACCTGTGTTTTCTTAAATTTCGGTATACTAATTAAATATTGTAAAAATACATTCCATAAATTAAGAGTCCAGCGTCCATTTTTCCATCTTGTTTCTTGGAAAGTGTAATCTGATGCCCTTGTAGCCTACTGCAGATGGTCCATCTTTACAGGGAGGAAGGTCTCGCTTGGAGAGGAAAAAGGCCAAGAACATTTGTGACAGTAGATGCGTGAGCCTTCATTTGTACACCGTGTGCTGCCAAAACAGGCAGTACTCAGGAACATCCATGTTGTATCTGTGAGATACAAGTGTGGTTGTAACTTGTTGGCCTACACAAACTGCTACATATGCTATGTGGTCATATTTGTAAAACATCTCGGTGTCTTCCATGTGTAAAAATCCTACAACATATAAAACCTACTATTAATAATTTTGTATTCATACTGTAGGCCTACTTCATGTACATTAGGCTCATTTGCAACAGCAAGTAACATAAGAAACTGATGCAATATGAAATCAAATACAAAAAATGTATTTACAGTATGGTCATTCTGAAGCAGGCTTGCCAACTTCAAACTCAAATACAAAAAAACACCTCTCCCTTCAACGCCATAAGGTGCTCCCTCAGAAGCACCCTATGGCTCCGCCCCACATTTTGGAAACCCATTGCCATGCCTAGGGTATTGATGTTATAAGCGGTGTTTTATGAGATGCAGCTTAACCCATATTTCCCATAACCCTCTCTGCATGATACATTGATATAATGTATGAGAGAGCGTTTTATAATATATAGTGTAAGAGAGAGGCTTTTGTATAGCTGAGAATTATGGCCTTATGTTGTTGTGTGTTCCTATTTATGGAGCCAGGGCTATGTAGAAGTACATAACAATGTTTTCAGCATGCACAGAATGGTAAACTGGTAGACTTAAAAGACGGGGGACTATGAGGTCAAGGTGATGTATTAGTGTATTAGCTTACAATCACTTAGACTACTAAAGGGAAACTCCAATTACTTAAATTACTTAATACTTAAATTCCAGCGTCTCCACTACCTTCAGCATCTACATGGGGTGAGACTATAATTTGTGCTTCTCGCCTGATTCGATAAATCGCCACTGCAAAGCTGCAATGAATTCAATTCCACCACTCAAATGGTTTAATATCATTATGGCATGGTCAAATAAACGTGCTGCCCGCTGAGCACAGCTCTCTGGTTCCACTAACTTTATACAAAACAACTATAGCAAATGGGACTTGATACACTATGGTCCACATTTCAAGACCAGGCACAAAGTTTAGTTCAGTCCGGGTAGCGCACACTGACACACAACTCCAAACGTAGTCGAAAACAGAACGCCTTCAATGTTGTGATCACAATCCAAACAGTGAAAACGTGCATTTGCAGGCCAACGATTAGATACAGGTATATGCCAATTGTCTACAAACCTTTTCCCCTGCTGCAGCACCTGCCAACACAGTGTGGGTCGTGGTTATTTGGGTGCAGATGAGCCAAATCCTTCTGGGAAGCTGTTGGCTCCGTCTAGTCGTCCACCGTCTCTGGCTTACATCCCACCAGGGAGCAGCTCTGACTGCAGCAAAGTAGCTTAGAACGCTTGGCATTTCAAGCGAGCATGGCTCATTAATACACTGTCCACCCATTTTTTAGGACACAAGCCAATTGTTCTTTGTATAGCTTTCTGCTAATGCAGATTTTAGCTTATTTGTTTTTGCTACAGATTTGCACACAGCCCTGATATTTCATTTTTGGCAACTTGTCCTCTAAAACATATTTTAAATATATCCTCCTGTGTTTGGATGTAGTGTTTATGTGGTCCCCCCCAAAAAAATGGTTAATCATTTTTGTAGGAGGGTTGTTTCATTTTGAGTGAATTATTGTAACTTTTTAACTTTAACAATAATTGTGTTGCCTCTGCTGTATGCTATACAGTATGTTTACTAGTAAACTAGTTAACTGAAGAGAAACAAACAAAACAAATATATATATTCTTCAATGTCCATTTGTCTTTGCACGACAATCTTTTTTTTAACTGCACCTTCCAAAAAAGTGCCTCTATGAATGTGTTTCTATACTTTCATTCATCTCCCTTCACCCTGGTCTAAGAGCAGCCTTGTCCTCAATTTTGTGTGGTCAAAAAAAAATGTGCATGTTGTTCCCATGGCAGTTTCAGAAGCCCCCTCTCTTTAATGATGCCCAGATGTTGTCCAGATGTGCGCTTTAGCGTGCCGCTCTGGCAGGCTGAGACAGGAATATGCCACCATTTGGACCAGATCTATCAAAGCTGGATAATGTACCATATATGGTCACAAGAAAGATAACTCTTGACATAGTGTGCAAAGAATTTCCCATTAATGTTCTTCCAACACTATTTCTCTGATGGCATGGTTTTCAGTTTTGGTTTCGTTTTCAGTTTAACATTTTTACCCCTTAATGTGAAAACATTCAAAACATACAATTAAGACAACTTGGTTACAGTCTTTGTTTTATGCAGTTGAACTGTTCAAGGCCTTTATAAATGCACTGTACATTTGGCCATTATCAATAAAAGGCCCAGCACCCAGGCAGCATATTCTTCAGTTTAACTAATTTAATCATGCCTGAATAAAACGCCATGTCCCTTTTTTTTTTTATATACACGAATTTAACACAGATTGGCTCCATCAAACCAACATCCCTTGAAGGACATAGCAGCTGCATGTATATGCACAAAAGTAGACATAGTGTGCCACCCAATGGATCAATGCGCTTACTGCAGAAGTCCAAAACATATTTTCCTTAGAAATCAGTAGCCTCAATTTCATCTATAATAGCATAGAAGGTCAATACTCCTACAAAACATAACAAAAAATATGGCTGGCAGGTATGACCAATTGTCACAACAGAAATCGAAAATATATTCAAACAGGTATTGCAGAACAATATTCCGTTACAAACTACAACCTCTTCCCCCAAAAATGTGGCCTCCAGCATTCACAGCTGTATAGATATAAAACAGTTTGTTGTAATAAAAGAAAATAGTCCTTTGGGGCTGCAGGGTTAGCTGTTAATAGGGAAAAGCTAACCCTAATGTCAGCCTCCACTGAGTTTTCCTTCCGCCCTGCTACACACCATGTCGGAAGACGCTTCTAGGCCACTCAGCAGTTCAGCACGTAGTACCCGACAACGAGCTCGGCCGCAATGGCAGCTGGAGTTAGTGCTTCATCTTCAAGCTGCGCACCTCGTCCTGTAAGGGACACATTTGTTGACGTTTTAATTAAGAGGGTGCAGTCTTGAGACAAAATAGCCATGCCCAGCCACATCGTGGCAGGGTGCGGTGCTTTGACACACTGGTGCCTACAAAACTCAAGACACACTCCACTGACCTGCAACGCCGTCCGTTTGTTTCTCTCGTCTCTCAGTTCTTCTTTCATTTCCTCCAGATCTCGCCTGATTGGACGGACAGTACGAAAACAACAGCAGCGGGGTTAGGAGCTGCATGCATCGCAGGTCAACAGTGACGTTCATAACATTATATCATTATATCATTATCATGTTGGTTCAATAGTAGCACAAGAAACTAGAATTTAATATCGTTTACAAGAGATGACGCAACTCTCTCTCAACATGGCTCTGGTGTACAGTAGACGCAACTCTCTCTCTACATGGCTCTGGTGTACAGTAGATGCAACTCTCTCTCTCTACATGGCTCTGGCGTACAGTAGATGCAAATCTCTCTACATGGCTCTGGTGTACAGTAGACGCAACTCTCTCTCAACATGGCTCTGGTGTACAGTAGACGCAACTCTCTCTACATGGCTCTGGTGTACAGTAGACGCAACTCTCTCTCAACATGGCTCTGGTGTACAGTAGACTCAACTCTCTCTCTACATGGCTCTGGTGTACAGTAGACGCAATTCTCTCTCAACATGGCTCTCTCTCAACTCTCTCTACATGGCTCTGGTGTACAGTAGATGCAAATCTCTCAATATGGCTCTGGTGTACAGTAGACGCAACTCTCTCTCAACATGGCTCTGCTCCAAACCAGCCAGGTGTGAAAGCGCCGACTTACTCATGTCGTGTTTGCATGAGGTCCAGCGCCATCCTCAGCTCCTTGATCTCCGCCTGTAGGCTGGACACAGAAGGCTCCTCCTTCTGGACCGCAGCTTTGGGATCCACCGTCACCTTGGGTGGAGCGGGCCGGGCTGGAGTGGTAGCCTTGACAACAGCGTCTGGCTTGGAAGGCGCTGGTGTGGGATTCTCTGCAACCTGCCATGTTAAAATGGCACCTATTGGCATCTGTATAAACAAGCTCCTTTGTTGGAGCTTTTTGTTGCATCTAATACTGGATTGGACTGGGATTTTCCTTCCTTATGATTTGTAAACCCTGCTATTAGATATATACATATATATATAACATGAATAAATAATTCAATAATTAATTATTTAATTAATTAAACTGAGCATTGACACTAAATAGTATTTACACAACATCATAAATCTTTACATTTGTAATCGTCATCGTTTTAATGTGAGTGACTCCACCCTTTGGCAAGCTGGGCAATTTATCTTCCTTGGTCTTGTTCTGGGATTCTGGTTCCGGTTGTTCTGTGACTCCCAGAGCCTGCGGATGAACATCATCCACGGTTACTGAAGCAGAAAGTGCTGCTCGACCAGGCCAATATTGGGAGCCAGTCAGGCTGTGCGACTAACCAATAAACTAAAAGGATCACATGAAAACCCCCATGTACACTTAGCTGCACTGTTCACTGACAAGCCCTGATAAATCTCCACCAATTAGAAGTTTGAAAGGTTATCCCAAGTTAGACTTGTTAGCGCCGTGTCTTTACAGCGTAAAAAATAACTAAAATAAGGTATTTTTTCATAGAGCGGGTATTCGTTTTAGCAGTGGTAAATGTTTTGACCCATTCTATCACTCCTGCTGTAAATCTATTTAAATCACATTAAAACAACATGATAAAACAACATATAAAATGCTAACTAAACAAGAGTATAACTGGTAGTATCTCACGACCTCCCAACAGCCTCCCACGACCCCATGACCGCATGACCCCTGGCTCCCCTAGCTTGAGAAGCAGTGCTTCCCAGGACATACTGTAGACGGGGATAAGTTTGTCGGGGGTCTCCTCTGTGGCGGTTTGGCCCTGGCTGCTGTGGGATGGCTCAGCTTCTCTGACGACAGTTCTAGCCCATCAAACTGGTCTTTCTCCTCGGGATGTTTCGGTGAGAGGGGGCCAGTGTCGCCATTGGTTCTACAAGGAGGGCAACAGGAAATAAATGACTGCATGAACACTATTTTAAAAAGAGAAGTTTAATGGGAAAAAAAAAACAATGAAAATAAAATGTATATAGAAGAAGAAGAAGAAATAATCCACTATTATGGCTACTTCATGCCATACAGTATATAACTGATGAATTAAAATAGAATATGCATACTATACTGTATAGTACTAGTACCATACAAAACATATTGTGATCATTCATATAATGTAGGATACAATTAAATGTTATTCATGTAAAGACAACATACACAAACATTGCATGCTCATACGTTTATAGTTTATGAATTCTATTTGTTTGGGAGGAGGAGCTACGTGTTTGACTAACTGACAAACGGCAAAGGTGCAAAGTGCAGTTTGAGATCTGTTTGTGTTTATACCCTGACATTCATATCCCGCTCTTCGGGAAACTCTACTGAATATCTACTGTACATTATTGCAATAAAGGCCGTGCGGTTGAAACCAGTAGTACACAGTTCAGAGAACCTTTCCTGCTACTAATAATATGTACAATTGTTCTCTACATGTTCCCCTAAACAGTTCATTTTCAAAAGGTAAAAAGCACACTGGGGTTAGGTTACGAGAGCAGTATGCTGCTACTCCTGCAATTGAGGAGTATACCTTGAAGAATGACGTTTGTGTTTTGTTTTTTTAGCAGTTCCAGGCATTGATTTGAAAAGCATTGTCTAAAATGCCCTTTCTCCATTAGTAGTCTTTTTAAGACTAGGCCTTTTTGTTTTCTCAGCAGTGTGCATGCGTGTATGTGCACGTGTGTGTGTGTGTGTGTGTGTGTGTGTGTGTGTGTGTGTGTGTGTGTGCGCGCCCGCTCGCTCACTCGCTTGTTCACTCGCTCAGGAAACAGGAAACGGGTCGCTCGCGTCTGTTAAAGCCCGATCTGACTCATCCCAGAGTTTCCACTAAAGCACTGAAGGCTAGACATCCTGGCACACGCCTTTAAGGCTGCCATGGCAACCTATGGCACAGGCAGAAGTAATGCCCACTAAAGGCTCTTTGTGGAGCGAATAAAAGTGTTGACTTTTACTGTGGAGTCTTTCCTTCTATGGAAAGGATTTGTTAAGACACTACATGTGAATACTGTGTTGCAGTAGTTCTAAGAACAAGTTGAATCACGCATGGCCCCCCTGCTACAGAAAGCACTACAGGAAAATATGCATACATATTTTGAAATAATTTCATGACACTAGCTCGCAGAACGTCCAAAGACCCCTTGGGGTTAAAGCGTTAAAGCTCTATGTGTTCTCCAATAGCATCATGGAGGGGAAGGTTCTGTTGTAGTTGAGCACTGCGATTGGCACTGAGAGTTCACTCACTTTGGTGAAGCCTTGTTGGGCTTTTCCTTCACCGGAGGTGGGCTGGGCTTCACTGGGGTGATTATCACCGGCAGCTTCAGCTTGCCTGGAGGATTGCTCCTCAGGTCTTTGCCATCTGGTTTGTCTTCTACAAACAAATCCAAGTAACATAGCATTACATTATGCCATTCCAAAATCTATTTAATTTGTGTTTGTACTGTGTGTGTTTTAATGTACATCATTGCCTTGTCCAAGGAAAATGTCTGTTACAATGAAGCTTTATCTTATATAACATTCATACCATTGGTCTTTGCTGGGCCAGCTTTATCCATGACTGATGCATCCGCTTTCACTGAAACAGAATGATATACAACTCTAATGTTATTGGTATCAAACTGCTTGCAAGACGTTTGTCAGTAGACATAGTAGGTACAAAAAATACATACAAAATAAACATAAACATATTGTTTAATATGTATATTTTAAAAAGAGGGTTGCCAGTTTGAGTCCTTGGTGATGCTCTCCCACTGCTGCTACCCTTAAGCAAGGCACCTAACCATTTGCTCCATAGAAGTACAACACTCACAAATGGGTGTGCAACGTTAACGTAATGTCAGAGACACTACGGTATATACAGTAAGTGTAATGACTTTGGTAACGTCTATGTAATACAAAGCTGAAAACCCCATGCATGCTTCTTCTGTAAAGGCTAAACATAAATGCAGTGGTTCACATGGAAAAGGCTGGAATGCAGAGAAAGGTTGTAACCATGGAAGTTACAAACTGTTACAGCCATCTCAATATGGCTGATTTTACCCACATTACTTTGTCTAACTAAACCACGTTCATGAGAAAATAACGTTACATTTTACTACTGAAACATTCACCCGGCCTTTGTGTGGTTGTGCAGAAAATAATTACGTTTTAATGTGGGTTAGTGAAAATGTTTAGGATCCCTGATTAGACTTGAATTGCAGTTTAAGTGCGCTGCCAGCGGAAGTCACGGCTTGTGCACGTCAGTGGGGCTGGCCGGGTCACAGCTGTATCCAAAAGCACCACCACTAAAATCCCCTAGTGTCTCAGTGGACCCACCGGGAGAAGCAAGCAAAGATAAGTGTCCTGGAGGGGAGCCATGCAGTTACTGTGTCAGAGGCCGAGACAATAACCTCATTGAGCCAAGAGGTCCCTATACCGTCTACAACACTTGCTTACCATGTACGTCAAGAGAGTATCTTAAATAGGCCAGTGTAACATACATATAGTGCCTTAGAGCATAGAAGTTATAGGAAAATCTGTTAAATATTAACTAGAGTTTCAATAGGGTCCAAACCAAAACCAAAACAAAAAGCAACTGACAGCACTGGCCTACCTTGTGAGGATGATGGAGCATTATGCAACAATCTCTCCCAAGCCAAGTCACAAACGAATGGTGCTGCCTCTAGGGCAGGCTGTGAAAATCTCTGTGACACAGCTCTCCTTGATCTAGCCAACCCCGGGCATCCAAGACTCTTGAAGCACGTCACATGACCAGCACAACCCCCCCATCTCAGCATAGTTTGAGACTTCCTGTGTGACATTCTAACTTTCAAGTAGCAATGTGTACGAGAGCAACTATGATAAGAGGAATTTGCGTGCATGTACTGTATATGTGTGTTTGGGTATACTATTTGATAATATATTTCTGACAATATTATATGATTTAAGACGTTTACATTTTTTTTTCTCACACCAAAACGACAGCACATTTTGGAGCCATTCATTTGAACAAGCCCGAGTTGTGACACAGAATATGGGACAGATTCTGACTCACAGATTTGTTGAACTGGTAAGTCAAAAAGCTCACATGTAGCTTGGTTAACCACATCCTCATTGTACCTCAGACCTATACAGCACAGTACATGGCATACGTCGTCAAATACACTGTACAGCACGTTTTTGAAAAGGGGATGTGCTTTTGCACCCCAAATACAAGATCCCTGAATGTGCTTGTGTTTTTGTAGGTAGCATATACATTGCACACATCCATTTTTCAGAGCTTTCTGTTAGGACATGTGTATGTTTTATTATAATATATTGGACAATATGACACCGCAAAAACCACCAGACATGATCGTAGCAATTTCTCAAGCAGCTAGCGCAGCAGGTCTACCACAGTTGGAAAAAACCAACACCATCAGCAGAAATCACAAAGTGTTAGCTACCAATATGAATTACCCCAAACGGTAAGTATGTAGCACGCACGCTTGATCGATCTCACTTTCACTGAGTTTATTCTGTCTGCATTAAGCAAATCGCAGGCTAACAATGTTCCGGCCTATTAGCGGCATTAGCTACCACTGCTGTGCTGTCAAGCAAGCGATACCAATGTGGTGACTCCTATCTGATTCGCGCCAGTCTCTTACCTGAGCGTCTCAGAGTGGCTTGGCGCACGGGTGGCTGGCTCGTCGCTTCGGACTGAAAGGACAGAGTAAGAGGCTCAACAGGTTGGCTAGCACTGCACCTTCAATATAGAACATCTATTCAACCCTTTCTTTCCACGAGGGGAATTTTCTGTGAGTAACATAACATAGCATGATAGGGCCCTACCCTGAGTCACTGCTCTTTATACAAACACTAGTACAGGAGGACTGGACATATAAAAAAGAGACTGTGTGATTTGACCCTTAATAAAATAACAAAACAAACTGTTGAACGTGTTATTTGACAAGCCCCTGGACAAACGTCGTCAGCTCAATCGCCCAACCTTGCTTGCACATGGCGGGACTGGGATACAGCAGGGGAAAACGTGAGTCACGGCCACTTACTTGCAGGACATCGGTTGGCGGAATCAACATGACAAAGTTGTCGGGGAAGAAACCACGGCGACCGTTGAGCTCTCCCTCCCACCAACCCTCGTCTTCTGCTTCCTACAGGAGATTAAACAAATTAGGGCCTCAAACGCTGTAGTGCCCGCAGGGAATCCAAAGGACTCTGTGCAAGAGGCTAGCAGAATGTCAAGCTAAACAGTGGTAAACACTTAACGGCATTTAATCATTGAAGCCATCACAGAAACGTGTGTGTGCGCCCTAGCCATATGATTTGGACAGCTGACATTTGCTGTACATTGTTTTCATATTTCACACAGCCTATTGAGACGTGTTGGACAGGTTGAGCAACATGTTCATCTAAGTACATTATGCGTGGCTTATTTGAGCAAGTATACAGTAGCCGAATGACAGACATGTTGACATGACAACGCCACCTTGAATGAAGCGAGCGAGCAGTAAAATAGCAGCAAAAATCCAAACCTTGTTGATTATCAAGATAACGTCTCCTTTCTTAAGAGTTAGTTCGTCACTGGTTAAAGCTGTGTAGTCAAACATTGCTCGGCAACATTCAGTCACTGGGGGAGGGACCATGAGAGAAGAACACAGTCAATAGCTCCATTAACTCAAATTACATGACAATAGTGCTGTGACCTAACCTGGTGTTACTAGACCCAAAATTCACTTTGCAAATATGATCTGGACACGCTACACTGAAAAGTGATCACAGTCTTGCCACCAACTGGGCTTAGACCTCTGGTTAATTAATGTATTAACTACTAAAGCAGCGTTTAACCAATCAAGAGTTGCTACAACTGTTTGCATCGTGTCATCTAGCTCTACCACCAATTCGAAACTAACGTCATCACACTTAGCCACCCCCATGGACACTGCTGATTGGTTCGCCAGCAGGGTGGCTTTGTGAATGCCAAGGCGACCAGGGTTTTCAGACTATAGTCTCAGGGGAAATGAATATGAGAGCCACAGTTGGGTGGAGTCAGGCAAGCTGTGACCCAGCTTGGGTTAAAAAAAAAAAAGAAGAAACATCCTGATGTAGTTTCATCTGATTTGCTTCTCAAATCATTTGCTTCTCATGTCTGAGGCTAGCAGTGCACTGCAAGTCACTCTCATGTGGGAAGAACAGAATGAACAATAAACCTTATCACAAAGAGGCCAGTGATTGGCTGAGATAATATTACACTTCCTGGCAAGATATGTCACATTGATATTAAGATGTTGGGCCAAGTAGTATCGCCCAAAAAATATTTACAGTAAAGGCGTGGGAGTTATGCGTTGTCACATGCCTATCATCTAATAATGTACTATAATATAAAAACCGGTTGAATTACCAACACAGTCTATTAATATCTTCAGGAAAGCTGGTTTCTAGTTTGTGAAGACATTTAAATATATTGCTAGATAAAATAAATAAAGATTAGCTAGGTGGTGTAACCTGGAGGTTACTGTATCTTACCGTTTTTGGATTTTCTTCTGAAACTTGCTTTTTGAGGTGCCTTTGTCTAAACAAGAATATAACACATAGTCAGTCAGTGGATAGGACTATACATTGTTTTATCATTATCCTGTCTTATAGTATCTTATTTTATGTTATATTTAAATGTAGATCTGCTGTGAGGGAAAATATTAGCCTATATGTCTGTGTACATACATCTTTGCTGAACATTGCATCTGTAAATTTTGGTCTAGTCTTGCTTTCATTGAGCTTTCCATCTGTAAAATAATTTTTTTTTTAGATCTGTTCAATGCTTAGATTTTTCACATCAAGTAACAATTAAGCGCACAGGAGTGTATGGTAGACCTGTATTGACCCACCTTTAGGCACAAATATTTCTTTGACAAAGTTTGAGGGAAATGCTCCAATTTTACTGCCCCTAAGACCCATATACCATCCATCTTCAATCTGTAGACAATAGGAGACAAGAAATATTATAAGTCAGCAAAGTAACAAACAATTGCCTGTTTTACAGAAGAAAGTTGCACTATTTCTTTAAGACTCCGATTCACCTATAATCTTTCATATTTGGAAGCTGCCCATTCTGGAAGTTACTGCAGGTGTAAGTCATGTTAGCTCGCCTATATGTCCCCTTTTCAACTAACAACATGTCCTTCATAGCCTGGCATACAGTACAAACAATGGGCTTACTGCAGAAGTTCTTCTTAGAACCAGCAAAGTGGTTACTGTTAAAACAAGCATTATAGTAAGACAAAGATTTACCTCTCTGATAATTTCAATGGTCTCTCCGACAACCAGCTCCAATTCATCCTCATTCACCGGTTTGTAGGCATAAGCAACCTCACATTTTCTTTGCTGTTTCGCCATCTTAGCTGAAGAGACAAACCATCACCAACCTTGTAAAAACACTGCTGCACCTATTGTGATCATTAGTTGGGAAACGCAGCTTAAGAACATTTCCCATAACAAGATCGAACAACTACTTAGCACCAGGATGCTGCTAAGACTGCAAGCCACAGGAAAGCCAGTCATGGTTCAAACACACATGACTGTTATGTATGGTATATCGACTGCAGATCCATAATAAGTTAGAATTAGGATTTGAGTGGCAAGGATGTGACTAGCATACATATATTTACAGTGATCCTGTGATTACATTGCTACACAGCCTCTAGCTGTGCATCACAATGACTATTATGCAGTGCTGGTATATTTGACAGACTTAGAGCTCAGTATTTTCATAAATGTACGATTTGTTTTATGATTTATGCTTTTTTTTGTGTCGGTGCAATGAAATGAGATTTCCTCAAAGCAAATACAGTTATGCTAGCACAATTTCTGACTTATAAAGAACAGCTTTTGATAAACATACATCTCCTTAAACTCCTTGGTTCTCTCTTGTCTTCACCAATCAGGTAGATTGGCACCTCCTATAATCAATAGAACAATTGTTAAACATGTATGAGATATGAAATATGCAAATGTTTCCAGTCATTGTCTGTAAGACATCTAAATAAATATAAAGGGGACCTTATTAGTGGCTTCATCACAACAATATGAAAATGCAGTAACATTTGAAAACGTTTAAAGTAATTTCAAGATGTGCAGGTCTTTCCTGTTGTGCGGTCAGTAATGAACTCTGTAGGGAATTTTGGGGACGTTTGGAAACATCTCCATCATGTTATGAAAATCGTGTTAACACCAGATTTGAGTGACATCATTTCAAGTGCAACAAATACATGCTTTACAATTAATACCATCTACCTGGTAGAGCGGGCCATAGACAGGTAACATAACAAAGACATAACATGCACATAACAAATGCATCAAGATGCTAAGGGTTTACTGTGCTACACACACACACACACACACACACAATACAAAGCCTGACCAGACCTTTACAAAGTTGGCAGGGAAAATGCCTCTCTTCCCCTGGAGCTCTCCCTCCAGCCAACCCTCTTCGCTGAACTTGGTGACATTTCTAACTATGTCCCCTGTCCTCACTGTGATCTCATCTCCCATGGTGCCCTCGAAGTCTATCAACACCAGGACCTCTACAGTAAAAGCAGAGAAAACAACTTGTGTCGGAGGATTTTATATTAGAAAGCTAACTGAATACAAACATCCATTGTTCATATAATTTAAAAGATAGGAAAACCAAAGGAACAGCAGGTTTATCAGGGCAATTAATCACAGTGCAACGTAGGCAACAGATTTGGCATGCATTTTTATTGCCTCTCACAATCACAGTTCTGTCTTAAGTTAGACTGCTGTTCCATTTGGTGTTCAACCTTCACACAAATTATATGTGAAAAAGTATTATAGGTGTCAAAGCATGTTTTAAATGGTTTATCATAGAGCAGCTAGCACATTCTGATTGGTCCATGCATGACACAGTATAGCCATCTTAAGTATGTAGGCATGTTTGAACTGGTTGCATAGGTCTTTGTTGTGAGATAGCTTTAGCGAGCTAGAGTGCCTACAGTTACTGAACTCTGAATTACCATGCTTATTGCATAGTGTAGTCAGTGGTGTGTTTACTCTATGCTGTCTTTCGTAATCACACATTAAAGTTAACGTTTAAAGCTCATACAGCAATGTAAACATCATTCTAGAAGTCAATGCGGTTCTACATTAATGACTTACCCATGGTTTCTAAAGTGTTTCCCTCCTTCAGACGGGCCGTGTATTTATGTTTCTAGTTTCCAAAGCGCAGACGAACAACTCCAGCATAAAACGAGAACTGAAAGAATATGGTTGTATTGCTCAAGGGAGGTAAGACGGCCAAGGAACTCCTTCCTGCTTGCTTGTCAAATATTAACAACCTTTCCTGAGGCCAGTCCCGGCTAGCCCCTAGCAGGCTAGGATGGAACAAGATAGAGAGGGAGGGTAGAAGGAGCAGCAGAAAGACGAAACAGGTGAGACAGGTTTCCTATGAAACCTCATAACAGGGGTGATATGACATGGAGCTGTAACAGCTGACCTATGACACACTAAAGGAACATATCTTGGGCATGTATCATTGCAAGCGTCGATAATCACGCATTTAAGTAGCCTAAGGAATGAATCACATGTGAGTTTAGTAGTTTTTATTAACATCAAGAGGTTTTTAAGAGCTATTCGTGTATTGTAAATCAGCCCTAATAGCCTGCCACTGCCAGCCCTTATTGCAGCGTTTGCTGACTGCACAGCCACACAGGCTACTGTACGGCTAATTGGCTCAACTAAGGTTACCTTACAGGAAAATAGCAGTAAGCCAGATACTGGTACCACTAATAATACTACTACTACTACAAGTAATTGCTTAATGCATATTTTTAGAAAGAAGAAATGCACTTGAAATGAAACTTGAGAAGTGTTGGTTGTGGTGGTATGTTATGTTGGTAATAAAATATGCACCTTATGCGTGCATAAAAAACTTTTTTTAAGGTTAAACTATATAATTCCATATTGTATACTGCAGTTTTAGTACATGACTATTACTAGGCTACTTTTTAGGTAAGGTAGCTGATAATATAACGGAATACACAGAAGGAATAGTGGATATCAGGTTCAGATTTGGACCATATCTGGGCTGATTCTGGGCCAGATCTGGCACTTTTGGCTGTTTCTGGGTGCCCGGATCTGGGCCAGTGTACTTGGCCTGATCCGGGACAGATATTTTGATACACTCTGGCCAGGTCCGGCCCAGATCCATTTTGCTAGCTGGGGAAGTTCTTTGGGGAAATTATTAGAAAATAGGTTCATATAAAAATAAAATCAACAAACAAAGTAATTATAATCTCTTTTAATTTAAAATCTCAAAATATTCAGTGACAAGAACTACAAATAAAGGTGATTCTATAGGGTTAAAATGTACAATTAGCAATGTACCTTCAACAAGGCACGTATATTGTAGTGCAACTACTCTTTTTATACAACAATTTAAACATTTACATTCCACTGTTTTCCATGTTGTATCCATCAGTATTTTAAAAAATACAGTTTTCCACAAGATACACATTTCACATACAAATCGCATTCAATAAGATCAAAGTCAAAATCCTAAACAAATTCAAGAACACAGGAAATATTCAGGTAAAAAAAAAATCCCTTTAATGTGTTAATGTGACCAAGGACTTGATTTAAAGGTGTAGTCAGTGATTGCGTCATGTTTATAGCTATACGGGCGTGGTTTTCCAATCAGCGTCGTGTTTATACCTATATGGGCGTAGTTTTCCAATCAGCGTCGTGTTTATAGCTGTACGGGGGTGGTTTAGGTGTGCCGACAATGGTGCCGACAGTGAAAACGACCAGATGGTTCATCCAATCAACTGCCAAAAATGTTTAAGTACAGCCATTCACAAACAGTTTGGGGCTATATCTCCCCACAGTCCACTAGCTGCCTGTTATGTGCGTGCTGAAAATATAATCTGGTGTTTCTACGCTGCCCAGGCTCAGTACATGGGAACTCAGACAAAGCCTATCCCAGCCATGGCAATGTATGTCCAATTTGGGGGGCGGGGCTTCACTTTAGTTATAGGTGTTTTTGTTTTGATAAGAGTAAAAAAATCAACACCTCCTCCTCCCCTCCCTGAGGAGGTGTTTCAGGCATGTCCAGCTGGGAGGAGGCCGCGGGGAAGACTCAGGACTAGGTGGAGAGATTATATCTCCACACTGGCCTGGGAACGCCTCGGGATCCCCCAGTCAGAGCTGGTTAATGTGGCTCGGGAAAAGGAAGTTTGGGGTCCCCTGCTGGAGCTGCTGCCCCCGTGACCCGACTACTGATAAGCGGATGAAGATATAAGGTTTGTTATTCTTGTGTGTAACACAATACAATTCAAAAAATTAAATTTGAACCTTACAGTTTGGTCCCATTATTACATAAGGGTGTAATTGTGCTTCTTGTAGTTAACTCAGATCACTCATGCTATCCATTGTACCAACACAAACTATATATATATAACTAATAATAATGACAGTTGGTATTAGTACAATGGTTTTTCAGCCTATTGTCACTATACACCCCTCCCAAACATGCTGTAAACTGCTCATGGTTTCTGAAAATCTAATGATTGGTTGATTGATTTCTTTACAGTATTGATGAGAAATTGTCCACGTATATAAGGCACATACAGTCCAACATTTGTTTCCATCGTGCCTATAAAGCAAGTCTATTGTCACCACAATTCCAATGCATTGTATATTAAACAAACAAATGTAGAAGTAGTGAAAGAAATAAAATTACACTTTACTGCTCTTACAAAATCTAAGTTAAACTCTGATGTCGACTGAACTGGTTTAATCACTTCAAAACATTACTGAGATATTTTAATAGATATTAAAAGTTTCAATTACTTTGGAGCTTTTCAATATCAGATTATATGCATCTTTTATCAGATGGCATATCTGCTCTTTGAACATATACAAGTCTTTCAGTGAAACAAGTTGGCCTAGGTAGACTTTTGCACTAAAATGTATATTTTATTTCTGAGATTAATTTCAATAGTCCCTCTCTGATTTATTTTCTTGTTTTAAATAAATGCAATATAAAATATCAAGAGTATTTCCTTATTGTGGTAACGATCAGATCCCCACCAAGCATGTAAATGCACCTGCCTTCCCCAAATTCCTAAGAAATTTAAGAATTTACAATGTTCCCGACCAATACCAATTCAGACACTAGCATGTGCTTTTTTCCCACACGTATTTATCCATCCATGGCAATGAACAGTGGGAAAGAGACCCTGTTCATCCATAGCAATGAATAGTAGGTAAGACACCCTGGGCCCTCATCAGGTGCCTGCATCAGGGCCTTCTTCTTTGTGGTCTATCTGCTCCGAGTCCTCATCTCCCATGTCAGCTGGCTCTCCGTTGACCAGGAACCTATCGTGGACCCATTTGGGGGTGCTGCTGCTGTTGTTGCTGCTGCCTGTGGTGGCTTTGCGGACGATGAATCGTGGCCTGCCAGTGCCATGCAAGAAGCTTCCATTGCCGCGACCTGGCCCGTGGTTATCCAGCCACTTGATGTTTCTGTCGTCGTGCTGGGAGAAAAGGGGGGCAAAAGGATGAACAAGATTAATCCTACTAACCTAAGGTACGCTAATTTATATATAAAGCAAAGGTTGGTGATTCTCAAGAACACTCGCCATCTTTGAGCTCAAATAAAAAAAAACTCCCTCAGAAGATCTACCCCACACGCATTGCGAAGCCTAGTGCCGTTGTGAGCGGTGTTCAACGCTTTGTTTGGGTGTTTGTCTAAACATGAGGTGTGGTCTAGCGCATTGCTATCTTGAGGCAGCAGAAAGTAATTGCGTCAGGCTACGGCGTAGCTACGACATAGGCACCTCTCCGGTCCAGATCTGAAAAAGTTACACCCTATCTGTACTTAACAGTAAGGATTTCAACTGAATCCTGTAAGCCACAGGGAGCCAGAAGGAGGCAATGCTGGTCTTGTTTGCAAGTCTGTCTTGTTTGCAAGAGGTGCGATTGTGTAAATATACCAATATGTGACTGCTCTTGAATGAACCTTGACTGAATTAGCTAAATTAGCTAAATTAGCACAAATTTTGCTCAGATTTTTAATGAGGTGAATCAAGGATGACTTGCAAATAGCAAAAGTGTACGTGGAGCTCGAGAAATAAGGACGATGGGTCTGACGAGGATACATACTGTATGTGGATGATTCAAAGAAACTGAGAGGATATTGAGAGTTTGTTCCTACCAAGTAGTATTTCTTGCTCTTCGGTGTGTATTCAGGGTCCCAGTCATCTTTATTAGCATGGCTTGACATAGTTAGAGGGTTACCAGTTGTACGGTTTCCCTGGCAGTTCTCGCTGCTCAATCCCCTGCCTTGAACTCTGAACTGCTGTAAAATGAGTAAAGGATTATAAAAGAAGACCGATAGAACACAGTAGTTGTTAAAAGCCTACACAGCGAGTACAATTTTAGCACCGTAAAAAAAAAAAATATATATTCTTCAAAGGAGAAGATGGGAGCACTGAATGACTCACAAGTACTCCACACGGGCTTTCGACAGGTCCAATAGAGTCCCGTGGGCTCAGTTGAGCCTTGATGAAGCCCTCATCTTTACTATCTGGCTTGTTGTGGCGACAATGCTTTTCCTTGTGTGATTTAGAGGATGAGGACGAAGAGGAAGTGGAACGAGATCGTTTCTTCTTACTTTTCCTAAAGCCACAAACAGTGCAGTCCAAAATCTGGTTAGTAAAGCAAGCTACTATTGACCTTATTCACACGGCAGCCATCTTCCTCTGAAGGTGGCTCAGGGTGGGAAATCGCCTGAGAAACCCTCGAACGTCAGCTTGTTTTCGCTACTATCAGCTGAATTGTATTTCCCACCCGAGCTCTGACGTCAAAGGAAGATGGCTGCTGTGTGACCAAGGTCAATAGACCTGACCAGAGCCATTTAAAGAGTCGTTTTCATCTCCGTTCACTCCAATGGACTGTTTTTTCACAACAGTGGTGGATCATGGAGCCTGAAAATAGTTCCCGGAAATACTAAAAGTACCCTAAAATTATAAATATAAATCGGTGCATATATTGACTACTAATTACCAAAAAATGAAGTTATATATCTGTGTGTGTATGTATGTGTGTGTATATATATATATATATATATATATATATATATATTTCAGTATATTCAAATTGCCCACCAAGCACTACCTGGAACTTTTTTCGGTCATAATGTGACAAAAAACGTGTAGCTTCCATTGGCTCTCTCTTTCCATGGCTCTGGACCTGACCATTCAATTTTCCTTCATATATATATATATAACACATGCATACTGTATATGCACGTACTTAGATTTTTTGTGGCGCTTGGATGACTTCTCTTTGCTAGAATGTGTGGGGGGGTCAGCTAGACCTTTCCCCCCATCCAGATTATAATCATACTCTCGGGCAACGCATTGTTTACGACGCTCGATATCCAAACGAAGATCCATGGTGTCACCCTTGCTGTTTTCCCCACCGTCCTGAATCAAAATAAGACACAATGTTGTAGACAGACTTTTGGTTAGCACTGGGATGCTTTTATTATTTTGCTAGCTAAATGAATGTAAGAGAGGCTATAGCAAGCCCCATAACAATCTGTATATTAAATAGTGGGCCTGGAATGGCTAGAGACCAAGCCATACTGGATATTCCCAGCAATATGGAACCCCAACATGCTAGGATCATTCATGCTAATTTGAGTCCATTTTCACGTTGATTGTTTAGTAAAAGTTGCCTTTCTTTGAGTAGGCCTATTTCTTTCCATGCTCGACAACACAGTACCTGAAATACTATGACATTTCAGTCAACAAGATTTAAAGGCATATACTGTATCAGTTGGGTGTTGGTTATTTCCTTTCCTTATTTTTCAAAGAAGAATACTTACTCTGATGTTTGACTTTGCCTTTGAACAGCTTGGGCACAGGAGCAACTGCCACATTCATCTGTGACCCCTCAAATTATTTGTTTCAATGGCCTTGGGCAGGCTTGTACCCACACAATAAACAAGTCACCAGAGGGGGTGTACAACAACACAACAAAACGAATGCCCCACTTTGAGTATGTTTTTCTTAGACTTTACGCCATCTCCTGTCAAGGAACTGGAGTCTACAGACATCTGGCTTGCTCACTCGCTTGCCTGCTTCCCAACATACTTCATATTTCAAAGTGTTCAGTCACCTTGTAACTGCCATCCTCTGTGCTTTTCATCGCCTCAAAAAGTTGAGAGTGTTTCTTAAAAGCACTCGGGGAAACATCAATTCTCCTAAAACAGGAAAAAGAAAAGAAAAGCATCCAGGAGAACACAAGTTAATGCCCTGCCTAAGACGACGGCGCGCAGAAAGCCAAAGGAGGGTGAAACGCGCTAAAAAGCACAGCGAAATCACCCAAACACAAACGCGACTCAACAGTGCAAAAACATCAATAAGCAAAAAGAGCTGTGTTGGTGTTCCGGCAGGAGAGGCAAGGAATACCTTGAAAGCTGTTAAAAGGAGAGGTGAAGCCACAGCACAATGAAGGTGAGAGTGTCACGCTACAGCTGACTCTACCTGTGTATCTCTGGGCTCTTTCTCGGCTTCATCATTTCCTTTTCCGCAGCTCGCCGTTGGTAAATGGCAAACCTCTCGTTCAGAGTCATTCCGGAGGACGGAAAGTGTTGGGCTGTAACGGAGACAGGGACAGGGATTTAAATGTGACCGGACAGAAATGGTTCAGTAGCATTCCTTCACAAATATCAACTGAATTTCTCAACATTTTTGTTCAGTTTGATTATTACACATTTAGAGTGACTATTCGGCCTGAATTGTACATATTCTGACTGAATGTGAGGGTTGGCCACTATTTATTTTAGTAACAACGGCAGATGGTTTATTACGTAGAACCATCTGGGAAGCCGCCCATTGAAACTGTTTAGAAAAGAGCAGACACTTTCAAAATAAAATACTTGGCAGGTGACTGGATGAACTGACTGTGATTGTCAGTTGGTTAGTGTCACCTAATCTACGCCTGTAGCTGACAGTACGACGCTGAATGGTCAGAGCCACTGTGGGTCGCACTCAAGCTCAAAGATTTCAAACTGTCCAGACAGATTTTTGTGGCAAATTCAAACTGAAGCCACAACCTGGGAGTTTAATAGAGCCACACTGTTAACAGTGTGAAAAGAAAGGGAGAGTCACCGGTAATGTGGTGGACGATGGTGACAATGTGCTGAGCAAAGATCTCAGAAGGGCTCCTCTGTATCTTGGCAGCTTGGACGTGGTGAAAAATGGAGCGGAACTCCTGCTCCTTTTTTGAAGACTGCACAAGGTCCTGAGATAACTGTCGCTCTCCCGCCAAAACATCACAGCTGAAAATGAGATGGAAAGAAAAAGTAAGTTTATTATGCCACAGTTCTGAAACAAAGAACAGAAAACACCTACCAACCAATCTAACCAACCAAAAACAAACACAAAGTGGATTGTCTTGTATCATAAAGCTACAAAGTTTGACCCTTAGGTTAAGGTAGCGCAAGCGTCAATCATTCCAGAGACACTTCATCCCCTCCTTCTCTCTGTTCCCCGTAACTCCACCCAGTCCATCCACCTGTACAGCACGCGAACACATAAATCCTTGACTGACATGTAGAAGTTGTGCCCTCGCCCTTTTGCGATGTGGTAGTCAGTCAAGAGGAGCCAGACTGCATGGCAAATATGACAATAAATCTGTCATTGAAACTAGCATACCACTGTGACATTTCTTACCATTAAAGGTAAAGTCAGATATTGCAAGCTAATTGTAATAATACAATACACTTTTTGTCAAATTCAACAAATATCTCCTCGCATTTCCCTAGCTTACCGTTCTCTGACCGTGTTGAAAAAAAGTTTCTGATACTTCTACACAGCCCTGGCTCCGCAAATAGCAACATAAACAAAGTGGCAAACACTGCACGTATTAAAAAAGCCGTAGTACTATGTTTTGCTTCACAATGCATGGAGGCGCCGGAGTGGAGCGACACTGTTATTATTTGAGCTTGAAGTTAACAAGAATGACTGATTCTGCCTTTAAAACCGTTAAGGTCGTCATGTGTGGTGCTCACCTTGTCAGGCTATCCCCAAGGAGGTTCATTCTGATGTTGAACTGTGCTTCTGTATTCCTAGAAGCTTCCGGGGCAGAATCCTCTCCCCTCACTATAAACATCTCACTGTTGAAGACTCTTTTAGGCGGCAGCGTTGAAAGAGACAGACGGGAGGACAACGTCTCCACCTTGCCTTTGGCCCCTCTCTCCGGAGAAAGGCCCCCCATCTCCCTCTTGGGAAAGGCAGCCGCAATGGTGGCTGCCTTGTTCTGCGTTTGACCGCAATACATCTCGCCCGCCACAGCGTCGAGGCGTTTGCCTCTGGCTGCATGTGGGTAGGTCAGACTCTCCCACCTGCCAAAGCGCTCTTCGAACAGGTCATGGTTTCGGGGAGAGACCTGGCCCTTTGGCTTGGAAGACTCCCCCCCATTTTGCAAGTTTGTGCAAAACATCATTGGCAGGGGCTTGGCCTTATTCTCCACAGCATCCTCCCCATCGACAGACACAAAAGGAGAAGCTTTCAGAAAGCTGTTTAAGGACACCACATCGTCGGAGTCCTCCTTGTGTCTCCTTGATATGGAGCCAAACATGCCAACGGGCAACTTTCCATTTCCTGTGCTTTGCTCCACGTGCATATCATTGGCCTCCGTGTTCTTGCCATTTTCCCTGGCAGATTTAGCTGCCTGATTACCGTTTACCTCAAGGAACCTGTGCAGTGGCAAAGAGTAAAATGGTCTGTGTCAAAGTGAACGCATTACTAGAGAGTAGACATTCAGAGTTAAGCCATATGCTGTAGAGAATGAACTTTAAATGAATTAAACAATTCCTGTACACATTCAAAGACTCCTGAGAGTTGTTCGTTCCTTGTCGCTTCAGTACATTTTATTTTAGTTTGGGGAAACGACCGTGGTCATAACAAATGATGTGAAGCCAAAGTAAAATACCAGGGGCAAATTGTGTGGTATGTGAAAAGGAAAATGGAACATCTGACTTATGACTTCTGAAAGCAAAAAAAGTTAATATACGAATGCATGTGAAAGCAATTAGGAGTCAAATGCCTTATTTTTATAAATCCAAAGAAACATCATAGACTATTTGCTGTAAAATCTCACATTCCTAATAAAACAGAATAGGGAAAACCAATCTTACTGTTTGAAGGCTGTAGAGACTGCTGTTTCATCCAGGCTGTTGTCTTTGGAAAAGAACCCAAAACTGGAAAACTTGGGGGCTGGGCTTTCTTGTGACGGGCTCTTGCTACGGGATGAGCTTCCCGCAATCTGCCAAGAGAGGGCACCATTGCTGGTGGCGGCTGTGAGTTTACGGGCGGGACTAGACTGGTTAGCGGCCGGCGTGGTTTGCCCTGCACCGACGGCCGTGCATGCCAGGTGATTAGCCTTGCTGGGGCCTGTGCTAATGTCAGTTATACCTTGCCAACTTGCCCCAGTCTTACCCCCAGCGCAGCCTGCATCCACCCTTCCAGCCTCCAGCCCAGGGAGCTCCACAGACTCCCCTCCTTCTCCTCCGCCTTCTCTCGGGACCTCCTTGGAGCACGACTGCTCCTCTCCTCCGCTCTTGGCCGGGCCCGAGGCCGGCCTGCATTTGGGAGAGGCCGAGGAGGAGTGCGAGAACGAGGAGGAGCGCCTGGCGCGTCTGGACGTGGGCGTAAGCGAGCGGTCGGATGGGTGGGAGCGGGCTCCTTGCTGGGGGGGACTCCCGGGACGTTTCTTGGGGCTGTGCGGGCGTTCCCGTGACTGGTTGTTCTGCTGCTGCAGCTGCTGTTGTTGTTCTGGTGGATGTTGTTGATGTTGTTGTTGATGATGATGTTGTTGCTGCGGGTACTGTCTGTAGTTCTTCCAGTTGGGACGGAAGTTGTTGTTGTTGTACCCGCCTTCCCCGCCACGCTGGTAGCGGCCCCGGGGGAAATATCCCCGCCCTCTGCCCCTGAAGTAGTACGGCCTCCGGAAGCCACGGTGGTAGCCCCGGAATTCGCGGCTGTTGCCGTGGTGGTACCCCCTCTGAAATTTGCCGTCCCGGCTGTGAGGCGGAGAGTGAGATCTGGAGCGGGACCGAGAACCAGAGCTGTAAAATGGTAGAGGAGACAGGGCCATGTGACACATTACCACCAACGGCAGCCCTCTCTAGTCTAACCTGTAGTGGTTTTATTCAAGCATGGTGCCAGGTAGCGTCAGGCCGATGGTATATCCCAGACCCTAACAGGTGGCAAACAGATCTCACTAAACTGTAAACCTCCTGTTAAAGACATAAATGCAGTTTCCTCCGACAAATAGGGCTACATCGGGGAGTGTGTATGGGGGGGGAGGTTAGAAGAAGTGAAACACATGTTCCTGTTTACCTGCTCTGTTGAGAGACCCCACAAAAGGAAAAAACAGACCTTTCGCAACGGCAGTTGGCACAGGATGAGGATGTGAGGTCAATCCCGTCCACAAGGTGGCACAAGTGCGCCACAGTGACAAAAAGATGTGCGCTCGAGCCTGAACACTGATTCTCCAGGCTCTAAACATGATGTATTCTGCAGTTTTAATTCCATGTTTTAATGAAACCACATGCTCCGTATGAATGCAGCTCCAGCGGAATCCACAACTAAACAAACCATGAACAATTCACTAATATGTGTTGTAAAAAAAACAACAACATAGCATTGACTTCAAACTAGCTGCCCTATGACATTCATAAGCATTCTAAGCATATCCTCAACAAACAAAAAAAAGAACAATACATTACAAATTAAGACCAGCACTTTCAAAATAACATAACTATATAAATATATTTATATATTAAAAATAAAATATATATATATATATAAAAGCTAGCCTATGCATGACAACCTGTGACGTGAAAAGACCAGCATAAACACACCACAAGCGAATAACATTGTTTTATCGAATGTGCAGAGGAAACCATTGCAACTCACCGCGTACGCTTTTTCATTGGAACACAGAGTGGTAAAAAATAAAAAGGCAGTGCATCGAGCAGCACTGCATGCCTCTACTGTGTGAGGCTCAAGACACTGCATCTCTTATGCCCAGCCCTTGTGGAGAGGTAGTCACATGGGCCATATGGGGAAAACTTCTACTCTAATTCTTCACCGAGATTGCTTGCCAATCCACAAGCTGGCCAGCCAGTGAAGAGAACTTGGAGAGAAGGGAAAATTTGAGGCAGACTATTAATAATGGCAGATTAAAAATCCCCAATTTATATTGCTCTCTTTGTTTGATATCATCACCTGCCAGATTTAGTCCACAAAGTATGTATTTGTTTATGTTTTATATACACTGACTGCAAAAATAACACAATATTTGTTTCGGATTGTGCACATTCACCCAGACAGAGGCTGCTGATAAGACGAAGAAGTGTTACATCCAGCGCTTCATTTAACAGCCATATAAAATATGGAATTTAACTTGTGTTTATGAACTTGACTCATGCCCGTGAGTGCACATAGAAGGTTATGGCATGGTGCATACCCACGCTTGGGCTCCAACCACATCTTGTGCGGGAACGCACGTGTCTTTACTAGTTTCAGACCAACACAGTTGTCATTTTCCCGTCCAGCGCCCACGTTGTCTAAATAGCAAATGCAGTTGCGCCCATTTGAGCGCCCGTTGGTCTACTCTAAACATGAGATGTGGTCTAAGCGCATTGCTTACACATTGCTATCTTGAGGGATTTTTAAAGGGAATGGGAGATTAAACTCTTTTCATAAAGAATTGCAGTTCAAAGTGCTTTACAGAGAGGGAATGCATGTACATGTACTTCCATACACAAATACAGAAATACAGAGAAACATTTTTTTTAAATGGTTAATTAAAACGTGTATTAAAGAATACAATAAATATACATAACATGATACTGAAATGACATACCTTAAAATAGTTAAAATAATCAGAATCAGTACCATGCCACTATTCGACCATGCCTCATGATTCTGTCAGAAATGGCTGCACACAGAAACATTCCTTCTAAGTACTCAACATCACAGCTACTGCACCGACAAGGCTCTAGCCAAGGAATTTCCACTTAGGCACCAAAACATAACATAGGTCCTGGGTTAAAAAAAATTATATTTGCATTAGCCATTGTTATACATTATTATATCCATTAAACACAGAGTTACTAGATTGCTTTGTTTAAATTTTGCATATGATATCATCATACGCATTTCTATATCTTTTGGTAAGCCGCACCCATACTGTATATACCATTGTTGGATTGCCAGAGCAATAGCTACAGTATGTTTCCAAGAGCTGTGAGAGACATTTTCCTTTAAATGATTGATTACATGCATTACAATCTGTAAGCACAAATGAGGAAATGTCTAACTGGCTTTTAATTAAGTGCTTCAAGTATCAACGAAGCCAGATAATTTGTTTTCAGATAAGACAGGGTTAAAATGCTATTATTTATAACTGCCTTTAGGTCTGGTCTTTGTACTGGCTAATTATGTAGCTAATTGATCTGTCGTATGACCAGGATGTCAAAAGTCATCAGGCGATATAATGGCAGAGAACCTAAAGTTGTTATCAGTTTCAGTGTGTCAGTCTGTTGGGATGACTGCGGCTGTACTGGTCTTTTCATTAAGACCTATTTCATTCATAGAGATCTTGGTAAGAGCATTTATTTGATCAAAATTGCCATCACAGGGCAATCTTTTAATAACACTGTCCGCCTTACCCAGTTTAATGTTATGTCTGTTTCCTTGATATGACTTCCTAGTATGTAAATAAGGCATGAAAAAACATTGTTATAACAGATGCTTTTCATACAGTAGCTCCGAACTCTACAATACGCAAAGGAAATTGTAGATGCGATCTGGCCAGAGGAATTTCCCTACCTACAGTGGTGTTTCCTGGACCGAGATCTTGATCGAGATGTGGAGGGGGATCTTGAGCGGGATCTTGTGCGGGATCTTGTGCGAGATCTTGTACGAGATCGTGTGCGAGATCTTGAACGGGATTTAGACATCACTGCAGGCAATTCTTCTCCTCAAACTGTTGGACAAAGACTCCAAGTTAGATTCAATATTTTGAGGAATAGTTCAATAGAAACAAAGAATCATTGACTCAACGGATTAATTTTAATAATCTTTACCACGCAATGGTGGCTGAACATAAAATTTTATACTTTACACAGAATTTAAAAATGAAAAAATACATAAAAAACATGCAAGTCCGGAATAAAAATTGTGAAAATAAATGTAAGACTTAATTATTTTAACCTGAGTCAGAGCAGATCAAACCAGCAGAAATAGACACCTTTATTGCGAGTTCCAGGTGCATCCAAAACTATAATTTGCATGTGTTTCATATGACATAGGCCTATGTCATGTACCTTTTTATATATATATATATATATATATATATATATATATATATATATATATATATATATATAAAAAAAGAGAAATATATAAAAAAAAAAAATAT
>JAODTR010094449.1:0-13702 GCA_025399935.1 Amblyopsis rosae | reverse complement strand
GGGGGAGAAGATGGATGGATGGATATATATATATATATATATATATATATATATATATATATATAAAATGCTCAGTTAAATCTTATTTTATACTTTATTGTGTGTTTTGTTGTATGAGGTATAAGATTTTTATTTTTTATCTGTAGTAGCAGCAGATGGCCAAAAGATGTGGTGTATAATCATTTCATCTTTGTGACTCAGTTAGGGCTGGGCGATATGGACAAAAATCATATCCCAATATATTTAGGGTGAATACCGATACACAATATATATCGGTATTTTCTATGAAGTGGGTTAAATGTTCAGGAGGAGAAAAAAACAGTAATCCCAATGGAAATATGAATTTATTTCTTTTATTTTTTTGCGACTTATTGAATACAATACGTATTAGTGTTTTCTTGCAAAACGTAATGTGCAAAATTGTTGTTTTTGTAATTGTTAAAAGCCAAAATTGAATACCTGATTAAAATGTTAATAATTGCACAGCCCTAATTTACACTACAATGAACCATGTCTTGGCTGTAGGGGTGTAAGCTGATAGAAACATCTGACCAAGACCTGACTGACTTCACAAAGTGTTTGGTCATTATGCTGGAGGAGATCCATAGACGACAGCTACAGGTGAACACTCAGAATTGACCTTTGCATTATTTATGTTAGCATGCATTAGACCTCATAGTTAGTGATATTAGTAATACTGTTATTATCATTGCCAATACTATTATTATTATTATTATTATTATATCAGTTAAAGATTTTGTAGCAGCATTAGTAGCAAGTGTATCACCACAGCGGAAGTGCCAGTTGTGAATGTGCGTGGCTGTTTGAATTTAATGGAACTTTTCAAGGATGTTGGTTGTTCTATTGGCCTGTCAGTCTGTATCTCTGCATTTACCACATCTTTGATGAAGCCTATTGAGTGTTGCAATCAACACAGTGTTCCAATCACTTCAGCTCTCAAGGCTGATGAAAGACCAATGAGGGGACAGAAAAAATACAACACATTTCACACGCATGCACACATACACAGACACACATTACAGTGTATTTTCCTCAAACTTTTATGCTGAAGGCCTCGAGAGAAAAGAAACTTCATATTTCTTTAGGCCCTTTGTGTTTCCCAGTGCCAGCTGATATTTACCCTGCCTTTGAACTGACTCTGTGCTTGTCGTTCCGTCTGCCTGTTAGAGATAGCAGCCTGGCAATCAGGGTGCGATGCTCTACACACCACTTGCTGATGAGGCCTTTGTGTTTGTTTGCCCTCGTTTCCCAAACTCTTCCCCCACTTTGACTTAAATTGTAACTTTTATTTCAACTTTGTGGACGTGTTATTTCAATGTTTTATAATTATTGTGCAGAGATCTAAAGATAGCCCACTGACGTTCTTCTTACTCTATATTATTATTGAACTTCTCACCTAACTACACCTCCATTATCTAATATCCAAACATCAAATGAATCAGCAGTTTTGTATTAGGTTGCTACTTGTAACAGTTTCTTCTGCGTTGTGTAAAAACTCACTCCAATTCACAAAGTCAGGATCACCACAGCACATTTATTTGTTGTATCTGATGACACAGATACAGCCCGTTAAACAGTAAATTCCCCGTGGCCTCGTGTCTACACGCTGTGTCTGCAACTTTGACTGTACAAGTATAACGTGTAATACAAAACAAATATTAACATAAGTATTATTAAACTGTTGTACATTACAACATACCTGATGACACAGATAAAGCCTGTTAAACAGTAAATTCCCCGTGGCCTTGTGTCTACACTGAAACCATATAACCTCATGTTACACAACAATACAATTAGCTTAGCAAGCTACTTAACATTAGCTCAACAATACATCGTGAATTATCAAAGAAATATAACGCATCACAAATTATTACACATTTAGCAACGATTGCATGACGTACCAACACATGAATATACAATTTAAATACTACTAAATACATTTTCTAATATGATACATGGATATATCACGAGACACCAACTTAATGTGACCTACCGCTGTGTCTGCAACTTTGACTGTACAAAAGTCACGCAAGTCACGTAACTTGAGTCAGTTATTACACAGCTTGGTCAGCAGAGGGCTCCATAAACCATGAATATACACACAATTAACAACTCCGCAAGTGGAATAATTATACTCCGTTACATACTACTTTTCACACATAGATTCCATACATTTAGAGATGTTTACATATTTCAAAAATGTTTTGATCATCCATAAGATAACAATAGCAGGCTAATGATGAAGCTAAGCTAGCACTCCCTTTATTCACCCTTGGCCTTCTAACATTCAGGCCCCAAAACTCACGTTCAGGTGCTGTAATGGTTTAAGTATGTGACACAAGTGCCGGATACCACAGGCTCAAATACCTCCTTGGGCTCGTATAAAAATATATATATAATAGAAATTTGATAACAGGCACTGACATAATGGGGATGTTTAGAATAGCTGTGGCTAACTTTTACCTCACATGAAACTGAAATTTCACCTTTCAGTCGGAGTTACAAGTACCAGGTTTAGCATAGTGGATAGTCCGTATGACTGAATCGGAAAGTCTACGGTTCGAATCTCATTACTGGCACTAAAAACATTGGTTAGTTCAGATCCTAATTTTTAACAAGATTTTTTACATTAAAGGTAAAGTCAGCAATTGCAAGATAAATGTATGCTAATACAATTTTTGTCAAATTCAACAAAAATATCCTCGCATTTTGTTATCTTACCATTCTCTGTGCGTGTTGAAAAAATTATCTGATACTTCTACACAGCCCTGGCTCCCTAAATAGGAACATAAACAAAGTGGCGAACACCGCTCACACAACAAAGCCATAATACTACGTTTTGCTTCACAGTGCATTTAAATGTGTGTGGCCCGCCACGGAGGACCGGTGAGCGATACGAGAATGACTGACCCTGCCTTTAAGTATATACAGAAACAGACACATACACACACACACCTCCATACACAGAAAGTAAAAAAATAAATAAGTATTTTTAGAAACAGAGACACATGCAAATAAAAAGAAGGCTGTGGACTGCCAAAAATGTCTAGTTCATTTGATTCTTATTCTTCTTATTATTATCATCGTTTCATCGTATCAAGGTTTTGATGTGTTGCTGTCCCTTGTCCCATTGTTCATCTAATTGACATCCATTTTTGGCCCGTTTCATTGAACACAATAGATTACATATTCATTGTGTGATTCACAGATAACCGCAGCCTCAGGATTGCTTAAGATTTATCATATTAGCACATTCATGTTTTCCTCCACAAAGCTTACAGTAGCATTTGCTTTGAGAATGTATCTCTTATTGTGTTGGGTGAAAGCCCAAAGAATGGAGCCAGAAATGTACTGTAGTTTATGTGTGTTGGTGCTTGTGCAAGTGTTGACATTTGTTTTGTTATGTCTCTTGTGTGATTGTGGTTCTACAATCAGGCGTGTGTGCGTGCTTACTGAACTATTTGTGTGTTTGTGAAATCTCACCATTGTCCCAGTTACTTAGCCTCTATAAGGGAAGCAAATTTAAACCATGTCGGTGCTTATGCCAACAACGCTGTTTTCATTTTCCTGTCACATCTTCATCTTTTCATCAGCCAGAGTATAACAAGACATGAGTTCAGTGTTGATTTACTAGCTGGCATCCCAAGTGGAAGTATGCAGCCTGCTCTGTTGCCCTAGCTTGTTGCATTCTCCACATGGAGCCGGGATATTGGTCTTGTGCCTTGAAATGTTTTTGTCTCTGTGATTTAAGGAATTTATCAAACATCAGACTCAGTAAGTGCAGTCAAGAGTTAAGGTTTATCTCTAAATCTGTCTGCTCAAATGCAGTCAAGCCCCCACCGACCATTGCCATTATACCTCACATGTATTGTTCTCCTAAAGGCCCCAGTACGTTTCTAATAAATCCAACTTGTGTCAAATCCTGCTCTGCAAGCAAATGAATATACTTATTATGACGTAGACGACAGACTACACACAAATGACTTGTTATAGACAAGGGTGCAATGGCAGGGAGTATGACAGTTTCTCTCTTAAATTTGGTTTTGTTCGGGGTGCCCTGTACGTTGTTGTTTGCCTTCAATCGGAAATCAGAAATAGGGGGGAGCGTGATTTACAGATATACCTATTTGTTGGGACCCGGACATTGGACACCCATCTTGAAATCGTGACAATCCCAGGTACAGAAGTAATCCATCCAATTTTACATACATGTATATAAGCAGTAAGCCTACTTATCTAACAGAACAATACCTGAAAGCAGCCAGAGTCGGGTTGGCAAGTTCTACACCAGCATGTAGGCTAGCGATTTAAAGTTAACTATTTCAATGAGACAGTCCAGAGGAAATAACATTTCTGGAACATTGGTTCTGAAATATCACAGACTGAAATGCCTATGATTGGTAGGTGCTGTGAGGGAAATGTGCACTGATTCTAAATGCATGACGTGATTGACACAGTCCTACCTGATAAAACCTAACACAGCAGGGTAAGCATTGACTTTCAATATATTTTACTTTAAGCTAATAATTATAACTCCTGTAGCTTTCATTATGTAATGTTTTAACCCTTTGCTAGCAAAACTAAATGCTTTTACAAATAATTTTTGCAAAAGTGAAAACAATTTGTACTGTTAGCTACCGCGTGTGTAGTCGCGTTACTCCGCCTGTCCACATAGTTGCATGGGAGCAAATGGAGACCTCAAGAAAAACACAAAATAATCGTTCATTAATCGTAATTGAGGTACAATGTTCAATTAAGTAATTAGGTAATATTGTCCAGTTGTAGTCTGAAGTATGCCATGGCCTTCAGAAAGTACAAAAATTACATGATTGCATTTTTGATTGGACGTTAGTTAGATTGCTGTTTATATATTTATTTTTGTTTATTTTTCATTTATTTATATAAACGCCTTGATTGAATGTCATAGTATGGAGATAATGTAATCAGAGTGTGAGATAATTATGTATTACATTAACACATTAATGTAGATGCATTTACTGTCATGGTCTATTGATACATTTTTCAGGTTTTGTGGCTTGAAGGGACCTTAAAGGGGGTTGTACTGATGTTGAAATATGTCCTAGCATTTAGCCAAATCTCATCAGATTTGGCTTTGAGTGTCATCAGTAGGTAATCAAGTTGAGGAATTAAAACGGAATGCTCAGCTCAAAGGAAAGACATCCTTCTAAAGCATCTGTCCAACATTACTTGGAAAATGGAATGCTATGGACCTTTAATAAAATATGCCAATAAATAATTAGTTTTACTACATTGGTGTAGCTTCATAGGCTTATCTAGTGAGAATGAAAAATCACAGTAAAATATTAAAAAGCATTTTAATCTAATCGAATTTGATCCTTTCTAATCCATAACTGCCTAATTATTTTCTATATAGAGTGATTCACAATTCACAATGAAGTCGTCGTGCAGAATACTGTGGAGGTGTCTGGCAGATGTTGTAAACCCTTAACCTGGCTACTCAATTAGTTTTAACGGCATTTAAGAAAGAGCTATAAAGTGAGTGTTGAGACAGATTTGCCTGTATCATCTGCATAGAGTCACAGTAGTAAGGGCAGGTAAAGTCTATAGCCTCTAAAAAAGTGTGGACTGTGTATTCAGAGTAATGAGTGGTTCTGCTGGCAGGAGACACATTCATTAAATAACTGGAAGATCACTCACTCACACACACTGACACACACACACACACACACACACAGACACAAACTCAATTATAGTTATATCGACAAAGATTTGTGCTTTGTTGGCATGCTTGTAAAATGTCAGACATTTCAGCAAATAGGTTTTTATAAATTTTCACTTGTAGTTGCAGTTGAGATTTTCAGAAAACTGTTTAAGAAATTAGAGCAATTAAAAGGCAAATAGTGATTACAGCCTTATCATCTCACCACCAATGTTTTTTTAAGCTTGCTATAGAGATAGTGTAGTATACTAGGCAAGTAGGCACACTCTGTAGGAACATACAGATGTTGTACTGGATTGTACGCCGCTGTCATCCGACATACAGCCTGTGGACTGATTCTGTTTCCCCATAAATGGAAACATAGTAACCATGGTGAGCCTCAGTCTGTATACAGGAACATGTAAAAGCTTTGGATGGTAGAGTTGAGAACGTGAGAATTCACTGCACAACCAGTCCTGTGTGCAATTGGCCGCCGTTTGCATACATGGTCTATGTCTAATCTGAAATATATTGTTATATATGTAAAAAAAAAATCTAATGCAGCCATGCAACACATGCTTTTGTCTCCTATAGCGACGAGGAACATTTATGCCCGTCATGAGATAAGAGCATTGGTGATGGTGATTCAGTACAGTGATCCAACTTTACTATCTTCAGCCTGTCAGAGTGAAGTGTTGTGATAAACCTAGAAAGGACATGATGATCTATGTCATGGTATAAAAGCCCACATATATTTCCAATTTCCTTTTTGTCATTTTGTTCAGACGTTTTCTCGATTTCGAACAGAATATTCCTTTTCCGTTGGTGTTGCACATGCCCCAACTTGATTGGCTGTCTGACTGTGAGTGAAATGATAGGTTATGCACAGTACAGTACCAATACAGTCGGTTATTATGTCTAACCTAGGGCCAACTCAGACTTGCTTGTTTTACATATTGGATGTTTTTTTTGTTCTCTAGACATTTAGGCAAAATTACATTTCATACAGATTTCAAAAGTATGCCCTTTCATCAACCACCGCAAGTGACAAGTGACCGTGAAACTGGAATAACAGACATTGTATGATAGGGGACCTTTACTTTAACTGACAGCCACCATTGTGCTGTTAAATGACTTACCCCTTAATTGAAAGGTTCAGTGTGTGCCCTCCATGACGGATAAAATACACTGTGTGAGGAAGCTTAATGTTCTCAGTCCTCATTATTATTATAATATTCCATCTCTCTCTCTCTCTCTCTCTCTCTCTCTCTCTCTCTCTCTCTCTCTCTCACCTCGCCAGGTGGATGCCATCTTTATTCTCGGGGGTCATGCGGGAAGGTTAGACCAGACCATGGCATCGATAGAGACCCTCTATCACTCTTTAACCATCACACAGCTCCCCCTTCTGATCATACAGGGTACTAGCCTGGCCCATCTACTTAGGCCAGTAAGTAGGACACTTGCTTTTAATACCCACCATTAGTCACCCAATTTGTGCATATTAATACCATGGGGCCATCATCCAACATGCTATGAAGCTATCCTATTTGTTTGGCTAACAGTTGTTTCAAAATAATAATCATAATAATAATAATCATAATAATGGAGAATCAAGCTTTTCTTGACTCTGTAGCATCTTTACTTCAATATTAAGTCTTCCCGCTGATGTTCGCCGCTAATTAACCTCTATCGTTAACATGTCTGACTATTTATAGTGACATAATGTATTGGCAAATGATTGGTTTGTTGTTGTAGAAATGTGAGCGATACGCAATGGATAATCCTTAACCACATGAGGACTTATTGTATTTGGAGGTAAGGACGATACAGACTCAAGGTTTTATACATAATCTTTAAGTCAAACATACAATTTTGTGTTCAGATAGTTACAATATGCAAAATATCAGTCTAAGAGTAACTCACTGCTTCTCCAGAACACTGTTTTGGGTTTGTACACACATGCACGCACATGCTCACACACGCACGCACACACACATGCACACACTTAAAGAAAGAGCCTCCCTCCCCTTCCTGCTTTGTTCATTCTATCCACATTACATTCTTCCTCTGCTCACACCTTGATTGGAGTGTCCAACACGTTGGTTCTGTGTTCCGTAATCATCGTGCACACACGCATGCACGCACACAAACACACTTCTCCACTCTTATGTTGGCCCAATTTGTTGTTGTAAGAGTGAGAGGGTCTCTTTTGATGCTGCAAAATAGTCTGGCAATAAAGGAAAATCTATCTATATCTCTCTATCTCTCTCTCTCTCTGTGTGTGTGTCTATAGCTGATTGAGTGTACAAGCGGGCTGAGTGACAGCAGACTTACTGCACCGACCATCATTCTTTCATTTGTGTCATTTATTTTGTCGCGAGCGAGAGCCCGCCACAAACAACTGTCTCTCTTCCCGATGACGCACTGTAAAGTTTTAAGTACTCTACTCCTACCCACCCTGTTTATCTCTCTATTTATTTATCTGTTTATCTATTTCTCTCTCCTATGCACCCATTCCCTGCTGGTCGTCGTTATTTCAGAGGCATCTTGTAATTTGCTGCTTCATACCTCGACACCTCTAAATCATCTTCAGCGAAGGTGAATTAAGATAATTTGTCAATCCGGGCACCGATTCGCCGGCTCCTGATGAATGCAGGCGTCCGTACGCAAAGGTGAGCGAAGCCTTTGAAAAAGAGGCCAATGACATTTGTTCAAGTTACATCAGTAATCGCAGTGTTTACAACATCCACCAATACATCCTCGCCGCTCGTTCGTATGAATCCCGTGCTCCCGTTACGTGTTCGGCTTCTGTACAATCCTTGCTGGATATTCATGCTCCACACATGCAAACTAATTAATGTCTCTAGCCCTAAATATGAGAGGTCTCTGAATTTGTTTTAATTGGGGTTTTTGCATTGCGTTTTACTAAATTTGGATTCACAATGTTAGTGAGATTTAGGTATGCATGTTATGATTGGGTTTGTGCCATCACTCGTTTAGATTTGTGATGCCATCTTTAGGGAATTGTCACACTTTTTGGTGCTCTCTGTCTTTAAATTAGGCACTGAGCTTTAATGAAAGCCATGCATTTCAAGTGAAGTTTAACATGTTTCTACTGTAGCTCAGTGTAGTTTTTGAAAAAGATATAAAATAAACAACTTAATCTCATGTCTCCTGTTGTCAATACTAATTAATGTTTTTTCACTTTTGCTTACCTTTGCTTTAGTTGTAAACAACCATTGTTTTGCTGTCAAGCCAAATATACTTACAGGTCCAAGACCCAACCTGTGAATAGGTTGTTGAATCTCTGCTTTCAACAGTGCGGTGAAATCAAGAATGCTACCTCAGCCCAGAACCATAAATCAATCCATAAACACACACCTCCGCCTTGAATCCGCAAGCGTGGTTACCTGGTGCCCTTTTGAGGAGTGAAACTTGTCAGAGAATGAACTTATTTAAATGATAAAGTGTCGCCACAACTTACTCCCTTGCTTGTGAAAAGTAAAGCAAAGGAGGTGACATTCAAATGTAGAATGTATAGGTTATACATGAGGTAGAAAACTGACCCAAGACTTTCTATGGATGTGCTGAAATTAATAATGTGCAAAGTTTTTGTATTCATGAGTTCTCAGATAAGTTTCTATAAAAAGATATCTTGAGATTAACTAACAAACAAATTTGTAACGGAAGTAATTCAAGCATACAACTGCGACAAACCTAGAAGTTGTTTTGTTCTAAATGTTAAGATGTTTCCATATCAGCAAAGCATTTTTTTAAAAATAAAGTTGTATTTTACAACTGTATTTACAAACAGTGTTTGTGAAATTATACAGAATTTTTATATTAGGTGTGAGAGAGAGAGAGAGAGAGAGAAAAAAAAAAGAGAGGGAGAGAGAGATCCTACGATCACGGTGCCACAAGGATGCCTTCACCATAGCTCTTTGGGAAGAGAGCAGCTTCGTGCTGAACTGGGTGTCCACACTAGGAGTGCCGTCATCCCAAGGAAAGCCAAACGCCAGATTACTGAATTCATTAGCCACTGGCTGGAGGTATTAGACAACACACAAAGTTCTCTGGATTCTAACAAAACAGCATATTCTGTCAATTGAAATGGCAAAGTTAGAGTCTAATACTTAATGCTTTGTGTAAGCCTATGTAAGCTACACAAGGTTGAGAACAAAGTACTTGAGTTTAACAAAGAGAAAATTAACATGCAAGTAACATTTAAGTTATATACAAGAAATATGTTTTACCTGGGCAAGATTTTGGGGTCTTGCGCTGGCTTTTAAGGGATGACGGTAGGAGGGACCCTACACAGTGTTTGGGTTGTGCCTGTATTCTGATTTAGACATCTTTGATTTTATCCCGCAATTCTAAGTCTGTTGTCAAAGGTACAGATGAAGAAAGGAAAGAACACATAATTACTCAATCAACATAAAAATAAAAGCATAGCAAATAAAGCATAGAAACAAAAATACAAGTAGTAACACAACCCAAACATAAATGCTTATGCTCATGGCTTTATACCTAAGGGGATTGGTAAAATTACCTGTGTTTAGATGTACGTAGCATGTGCATATTATTTTATTTATTGTGGCATTGAATTATGACAACTAATTTAACTATAACTATGTAGATCCCTATACTGTATATATTTGGCTTAGTTTAAGAAACATGTTATACTTAAGTGTCAGGTTGCTTGGAACAGAGCGCACACGTAGAGCAGCGGTACAACAATCAACTTATTTTAATCAAACTTAAGGCCTCCTCACAGGTAGATATATTCAAACGAAAACTGAGGAATATAGTCTCTGGTCTTTGTCCTGGGGCTTGTGCATGACTAAGCACAGAGCTGCTTCTATGTGCTGCTTAAGGCAGATTGTTGATTAGGCCAACCTGGGTTCAGGCTAAAATGTATCTTTTTAAAGCCAAGGCAGAGACAGATAAGCTTAAAGGGGACATTATGAACTAGTCACTTTTTCAGTGCTACATTTGGATATGGAGTTCCTACCAACGCAGAAAAATGAAATATGACAACCAAGTCAGTTTTATTTTGGGCTGCCTGTGTTAGAAAGTATGAGTTGCTGCAAGTCGTGCCAATATCACTTCATTAGAATTATTCCTATTATACTATTTATAATAGGTAGAATTAGAATTGGGGATACTAACAAGCATCAAAATGTTTTTGGAAAACCATCCCCCACCTCAGGAGAGGGAAGCGGGGAACCATCCAAGCTGTGTACAGCAAGGATGGGACACTGTTGACCTCAACTGAGGAGGTAATTGGCCGGCAGAAGGAACACTTTGAGGAACTCCTGAATCCGACTGATGCTTTCAGTGATAGAGACAAAGCTGGGGGCTGATGGGGATCATCATCAATTTCCCTAAGGGAGGTCACTGATATAGTCAAACAACTCCACAGTGACAAAGCCCCGGGGGTTGATGAAATCTGTCCAGAAATGCTAAAAGCTTTAGATGTAGAGGGGATGTCTTGGATGACACCTCTTCAACATCGCATGGAAATCAGGGACAGTGTCAAACGAGTGGCAGACTGGGGTGGTGGTTCCCCTCTTCAAAAAGGGGGACCAGAGAGTGTGTGCCAATTACAGGGGTATCACACTACTCCGCCTCCCTGGTAAAGTCTACTCCAAAGTGCTGGAGAGGAGGGTTCGGCCGATTGTCGATCCTCAGATTGAAGAACAACAATGCGGATTCTGTCCTGCTCGTGGAACAACGGACCAGCTCTTTAGTCTCGCAAGGATCCTGGAGGGGGCCTGGCAGTATGCCCTTCCGGTCTACATGTGCTTTGTGGATCTGGAGAAGGCGTATGACCGAATCCCCCGGGAGATACTGTGGGAGGTGCTGCGGGAGTATGGGGTGAGGGGGTCAATCCAATTCCTGTATGTCCAAAGCGAGAGCTGTGTACGAATTCTCGGCAGCACGTCGGACACGTTTCAGGTGGGGGTTGGTCTTCGCCAGGGCTGTGCTTTGTCACCAATCCTGTTTGTTATATTCATGGACAGGATATCGAGGCGTAGTTGTGGTGGAGAGGGGTTGCGGTTCGGTAGCCTAGGGATCTCATCGCTGCTTTTTGCAGATGATGTGGTCCTGATGGCATCATCGATCCGTGACCTCCAGCGCTCACTGGATCGGTTCGCAGCCGAGTGTGAATCGGCTGGGATGAGGATTAGCACAGCTAAATCTGAGGCCATGGTTCTCAGCCGGAAACCGACCCCCAATTTACCCCAAGTGAAGAAGTACTTTGGGGTCTTAATCACGAGTGAGGGGACTTCGGAGCGGGAGATTGGCCGGAGAATCTGAGCAGCAGGAGCAGTATTGCAATCGCTTTATCGCACCGTGGTGACGAAAACAAAGCTGAGCATGAAGGCAAACCTCTCGATCTACCAGGCAATTTTTGTTCCCACCCTCACCTATGGTCATGAAGGGTGGGTAATGACCAAAAGAATAAGATCACGGGGATCAGGAGGGTAGCTGGCTTCTCCCTTAGAGATGGGGTGAGAAGCTTAGCTATTTGTGAGGAACTCTGAGTAGAGCCGCTACTCCTTTGTGTCGAAAGGAGCCAGTTGAGGTGGTACGTGCATCTGGTAAGGATGTTCCCAGGGCGCCTCCCTTGGGAGGTGTTCCAGGCACGTCCAGCTGGGAGGAGGCCTTGGGGAAGACCCAGGAACAGGTGGAGAGATTATATCTCCACACTGGCCTGGGAACGATTCAGGATCCCCCAGTCAGAGCTTGCTAATGTGGCTCGGGAAAGGTAGGTTTGGGGTCCCCTGCTGCTGCCGCCCGCGACCCGACTCCGGGTAAGCGGATGAAGATTGATAGATCGATAGAATTATACCCCTTTCCCCCAAATCTGAACATCTCTACCCACGGCATGAGAACTACCTTTGAGAACGTGCACCGTTGTTTCTCTTGCAAGCATTGGACCCGCTAACCGCACTGTTGTTATCGACCCCGGCCTCAGAAGAGATTACTTTTTGACATTCCATCATAAAATGTTACAGCTTCAGTTTTACTGGCGTGACAGAAATAGCTTAATGGCATTTACTTAAAAGTGATATGTGTGTGTGATATGTGTATGTGTTCCAAATAAGCTGCTCCAAATAATTAGGGGGCTGCATTTCACCAGAAGATTGTGGCGTTCCCCTGTAAATCCACTACTGGGCCCACACACTAACTAACTAACTACAGTCACCAGATAAACAAATATAAAAAAGGCAATTGATAAATTTAAGTTACCTATAGTTATAACATTAAGGCAGGAATATGTACAATTCATGACCGACGCAGATCATTTTATTAGTTTCTGGCAGTATTGTGTTGATACCCCAAAGTTGCTGCCGACATATTTACACCTTGGGGAACTGTCAACATGTGGAAATGAGGTATAATATGTCTCCTTTTAATATCCTTAATCTTCTAGTTTCACACTATTTCCCTCTGTGTGTGTGTGTTTGTGTGTATGCACGTGCACTTTCAGGGCATTCACAGACTGGACGTGAACACGAGACTTGAAGGCGATTGGTGCAGCCTGATCCCAGTGGGCGGGCCCTGCCACACACACACCACTGGTCTCAAGTGGAACCTGGGTGAGTGGCAGGCCTGACACACAACACATATTGTACTGCATGTGTGTGCTTGTACTAAAGGAACAACACAGTGGATTACAGCCATAATGAATAGGAGGATTGATTACACTCAGTGGCCACTTTCAGACCCAGAGTAGCAGGGGTGTGTGGTTGGTGATATGTTACCCTAATGGACAGGCTTTGACCTTAAACACACTGCTGAGAGACAGTATGCAGAACATTGTCCTTAATGTTAAAACGGGGATGTGGTATGCGTAACGAGCTGCGAGCAAGTTTACACAGCATACAGAGCATAGAGATTTGACAGACACAAAACCATATATCCATCCATCCATCTTCATCCGCTTATCCGGAGTCGGGTCGCGGGGGCAGCAGCTTCAGCAAGGGACCCCAA
>JAODTR010094428.1:0-13703 GCA_025399935.1 Amblyopsis rosae | reverse complement strand
AGCCCTCCCTCTGGGCCTGGCTCCAGACGGGGGCCCCGGGCTTCCTCCGGGCAGGGTAACCTCTCCTCTTAGATGATTTTGCATAAGGGTCTTCTGTATGTGTGTGCATATATATATATATATATATATATATACACATACATACATACATACATATATTAAAATAATCAATTCACCATCACAATTAGATTTAAATAAATGGTACTTTCTTGTGGCATATTGTGTACATTAAGTGCATGAAGACAAACCCAAATGTTAAGACTCCCAGAGACAGACAGACGGACGGACATGCACACACACTTCCTGTCCACACCCTATATAACTGTGGGTGGGGGACAGGACAGGAACAGGAAGAAGGCCCAATCTGAACTTCCTCCCTTGCTTGGACCCACCCTTAACGACACAGCCTGGCATATCTCAACACACAAGCCTCTCTCCTGCTGACGTATACCTATTGTACGACGCAGGTCCTCGCACAGGCTGATGTGGGGGAGTTTTAACATCTCCTTCCACTTCTTACTCCTTCCATTCCTCTTCCCTCCTCCACCTGAGAGAGAGACAGACAGAGAGAGACACCGAGAGAGAGAGATTAGTATAGTCACTGCCTCCGCAATGAGTCTTCAATCATTTGCACCTATAGCGTCATTTGTGACACAACTTCCAGCAGTGTTGGCCTTCCCGCTGGCCTCCACCATGTAATGACGTAGAATGCGATCAGGACCGGTGTCACACACAGACATGTCGTGAATTATCACACACACACACACACACACACAAACAGATAATGCTGTTGTCAGAGAAGATAACCCCTGATATGAGGCTAACGTTAAGGCTCAGTGGTCCCAGGTCAAGGCATAACACTTTTCAACAGCCATCATTAGGAGATGGCGCGTGCATGCGTGCGCGAGGAGGATCTATGTACTTTAGCCGTGTTAAACTGGAGTAGTTGCTCCTTGAGGCAGAGAGAAGTTATGAGATACTGATAGACTTTCCCTGCTAGTTGACACAAAAATTAGAGCATGATAAAAAGGCACATGGAGAGACTAGACTAGACCTATGTGTGTGTGTGTGTTATTGTAAGATCACTATAGCTTAAAAGGTTGCTGCACTTCACTACAGTTTTGTCACAATCCGTTCCGTTTGGGCAGCATGCATGATGCAGCGTACCATGGATGCATTGGCAGCACACACACTTCAAGTAATTATTTTGTGACATGTCTATTTGTTGTGGGAAAGGAAACAGAATAGTTGTACAACTTGTGCCGTAAGGTTTTGGGTTGTTAAACCGAAAACAGCCCAATTACTTGTGCAATCACTTATTTCTGTCTACAACTATGCCAAGTCAAGGTATATAGCTTAGTGTGCATCATAGGCTTTTTATCTTGCACCATTTAATATGCTTTAAATTGGTCATATTTTCCAGCTGACATTTTGATCAAACATATGCCGAATGTATACTATTTTTTTTATTTATTAATTAATTAAAATAAATATGCATACCTACAGTCAGATCTCCGGTGCACTAAACTGGTAGCCGATATGCTGTTGCACATTGTCTCATTACAGACTGAGATCACTTTGCCTAGAAACTGTGTTTATAAATGCCCCAGAACCACGATATTTCGGAAGCTCTCCGCCACGCACATGACCATTCCACATTCCATGCTTTTGAACCAACTTAAATCATCGAATGGAAACGTATTTATCCGCGACAGCCCTAATGTCCATTGAGGATTGCTTTCAGTCATTGCTGGGTGTAGACCTCTCGTTAATTCTGAATCTATTGGAACAGCTTTAAACAATCGGTGTTGCTATAACTGCATCACTTCATCTACCTCTACAAACATTTTAAAATCATCGCACTCAGCAGCCCCCACCACTTACACTGGGCGTTGATTGGTTCGATTATCAGAGCGGCTGTACAAATGCTAAATCAAACAGGGTTTCCACACTATATAATCTCAGCAAAACTTTTGAGCAGTGCCAGCATTTCTGATTTCACCTTTAAGTGATGATATCACACAAGCACACACACACACACACACACACACACACACGATAATAGCATACATTTGTAACGGGAATGGATAGTGTACTTGAGGCTGGGAGCCTATTAGAGCAGTAGGGGGAGTAGAGATAACTGCCAGCCAGTGAGTACTTGGGCGTGAAAGGGGCATGCCGTCTCAGTTTCCAACAGCAATGTTTTGTAATGGTAGTTTCAACCACAAGGCTATTTCAAAGGGTAAACAAATTAATGTACAGAAACTTAGAAAAGTACTTAATATTAGAACAGCAACGTATCAATAGCAAAATAGACATTCCTATTTCTCAATAGGAGTGGATACGACATGCCTTGAGTCAAATGGAATCACTGGGGGGAAATCCTCTGTCTTGAATCACATTGCAGCTTGTCTGGCCACAAAGTGCTATCACAAGGGCAAATTCAATCAAATATACATAAAAGAAAACATCAATATAGTTTATTAATAATAATAATAATTATAATTATAATAAAACAAAATCAGGGTTGGCTCTTAAGAGAAGGGACTTAAGCTGTTTTATTAAAGTATGTTTGAAGAAGGGACTTAAAAGAGTCCACAGATCCAGCTGACCTGATTTCTCCGGGCAGGCTGTTCCAAAGCCTCGGGGCCTGACAGCAAACGCTCTGTCCCCTTTTGTCATAGGTCTGGCCAGAGGAACAGACAACAGGCCTCTGCCCATTAGTCTGGGTAAAAATGGTACACATGTTCAAATAGAACAAATTGATTTTTTTGTAACTGTGGATCATTTCTAATTAAAGGCATGGCTGCGCCGGGGTGTGGGGGGGGGCAGGGTCTGACTCTAGGCATGAAGCAGTACCTCCCGTCGCCACAAGTGGAAGAACCAACTGCAATACACACCCCCATTCATACATTCAATTGTTGTCAGTTTAACTGCTCCGCTGATTTTTTTTTTACCCCAGGTGCCGCACTTCGCTCATGTGGTACTTCAGAATATTCTCTTGGTGCGTATGTACAAATATATATTTTCTAACAATGGTAATAAAGCTAGTTTGGACGATAGTTTGTCATGTCGTAATAATCGTGCGACATAGTCCTATGCTCGTTCCTGCTGCTGTGCATGCATTTATCTTGCACAAGCAACAAGCGCCGTATTAGCGAGCACAACATCGATCCTACTTTTAGTGGAAATGCTAAACATAAAAATAAATAAAAAACATGCTCGCAATTATAACCAACCAACACAAACACATATTTTATGTTGTACTACTACGCTGCACATGCACCAAGCTTGAGGTCGGGAACTCTAGTGTGGTAGGTTGCGATGTAATCTTCTATTTGTACTGCACATTCGGCAAAAGAGCCACTTTACCAATATGGCGATACTCTTAATTAGAATCTTGTGCTTTACTGCGACAATGAGCGACAACTGCGACAATGAGCATACTTTGCAGCAATTTTTTTCACTGGGTCTAATGTCTATCTATTAATAAGTATATATGGGCTGTACTCATGCCCTTAGCTATTCTGATAAATAAAAGGTCAAAGTTCACGAGTGATGTCAGGATTAGGCATGTTGGTTTACCTATTTTGGAGGTGTAAACAGGGATTTTTTGTATAGAGGATTCCACAGCAGTCATTATACAAAATGTTATTAATGCTACATCTGCACACTGCAATATTGTTGATGGTCACTTTGAGATCACTCCTCCTGATGTACCTAATGCAGAAAATAGAGCCACTCACTATAAACTAACACATTTTTGAAATTCTGGGATACAGATTGAAATAAAAATGTGTCTTACAGCCAATGCTGATACCGGTGTTTTATGTAATATGGGAGTAAAATTCTCCCATGTAAAACAACATGGTTTGTTTTTAACAAATCTAAAAGTTAAAGCACATGTGCAATTCACATTGCCCCGGCTCTTCTTGACAGAGCCGTGTCCAGCCAGTGGCTGTTAAAGGTACAGTGTTGGATCTTCTCCAAATCTGCTTCTAAGCTACTGCTGTCCATGTCAAATCACAAATTACCAACACAATATTTAGCCATGGCAAAAATGGCTACAGATAATATGCAGATATGCCAATGCCAGTAAATTAGGAATATATTGAATTATACTGATATTTTGTCGATATATCGGAAAATCCATACTATAAAAAGACTAATATTAAAATGTTGATGTCAAGATGTAGCTACTTTATTAATTATGTTCTATGTTACACCACAAACGATTAAGTGTAAACATTTGTAAGACTTTTTATTCACGTCAATAATCATTTTAACTATAAGATAAGTGCAAAATTAAGCGTCTTCAATCTGAATTAAAAAATGTCAGTTATATACATATTTTCCAGCAAGATAAAAAGCAAACTTATCAATAAAATCAATGAAATTCCCCCAGATATAAACTGTGAGGAGTAACGATAGAACTGGTCTTGACATCTGGAGACTTACACATCGCCTATAATGTTAACAGCCAAGTGGGCCAAGTTATTTCCCCTGAGGAACACCTACAGCACAGCCAAAACACTGAAGTCTAGCTCGGCAAACAATCTTAACCAATGTCACAAATTAGAAAAAGATCAGACTCTGGAGCTAAGGAAATGAACTGTAGAGGATATTCTGCCAATCCGCGATTAGGAAGGTGTTCCAGAATGTGATGTGATGTGAGGTTGAGAAGCAGCACATACATTTAAGGTGGATTTTTTTAAATTAATGCAGGCTGTGTATGAGAAAGAAAGATGCAAAATCAAATAAAAGATAATGCATCATAGCTCTGCATCAGCTTATTATAGTGGATGTGCATTTGCCTAGAAGACCTACACGGGTCGCGGGCCAATCTGCGCTTCAAAATCCTGGGCAGTTTTTCAGTCCCAGTCAAAACCTGGTGCGCGTCTGTCAGACCTGGCTGGGCCGCCCCACCCTGTTTAATGTAACTCTGACGTCAAAGCCATGTGCGCAAACTCTTAATGCAGACAGGAGTATTTATTTAACTTGTGAGAGTGAGAGGGGCCCTCTGGAACTACAGAGCAGCCTCTGCAGTCCTCGCGCACGCTAAAACCAACACTGAAATCATCGCAGGAACTGATCCCAGAACAGATTTGGTTGCATGTGGCGCAGATGTTATCCCCGAGCAGACCCAAACAGGTTTCCACAGAAGACTGCTACTGTGTCAGTATTGTGCCGGCATCCATGACAATGTAAAAGCAAGCAATGGTCTCATAAGTTGCCATTGACAATATCACGCAGATCATTTTTAGCACAACATAATGAAATAACAAATAAGATTTACGCAGTTAGATAGAGATAAATGGAGTGCCAAATTAAAATATACTGTACACACCAATATTCAAAACCATTTGCTTATAACATGACGGCAAATGTTATATTACTAATCTCAGCACTCTGGCTATTACAAGTCACTTGTAGCTTTCTTTTAAATGCTGGTGACACAATACACACTGAAAATACACAGTGGAATGTACATTTGTTATCAGATGCATAGTTTACATAACTCTATGGCAAACACAGACAGAGAATACCTTAATGTGAGCTCTTTATTTTATTACTTTAGAGAGCTGTAGTGAGCCAGGATGGATTGCACACCCTGGATATACTTTTCTCTCCCCCACCCCTCCCTCCATATAACTTCCTCTGCAATCAGTTTGTTTTCACAAGGTCTGAATGTGCGCAAGCCAAATGTAGCTCATCATGCAAGTACGCTCCTCTTCCTATCCTTCTTTCCTATCCTTTCATCCCTGGAAACAGAAGTAGACAGGCTAGATGTCCCAACAGCATAGAGCGCACAGTTTGTCAGTGTGGGCCAACACACCCAGTCTCGCCTTATCTAGGCCCACGATGCTTTAGTAATGTCCATAGAGGTCAATAAAAACTAAATAACAGCAACATTGTCCTATTGTAACACATTCCAATTCCATCTAACTATATAGATCAATTACACATTTGTAAGTATTTTACATATTTCAGGTACTTTTGTTTATATTTGTAGTGTGTGTAATAGCTGAGCAGAAGAGCATTTTTGCCTCCGGTCAACAGGAAACCCACTCCCACTACCTTTAGCTAAAGCCGCACCAACATTCTGTCAGAATGCAAATATGCTTGAGACACAATTGGACATAAAACACACAGTTTACAGGTTACAGTGATTTGCTCAAATCAACCCCTTGTGGCCAAAAAGACAGTGTGGTAAATCCTGTACACGTGACAGCTACACTGTGGGGAGAGAACAGAAATGCACGATGCCGGCAGATAACTAAAAGACATCCAGACAAATACCCTGAAGCAAATCTAGGACTGGAACCACCGTTGTATTCTCCAGAGTACACTGAAACCCAACATGAATGAAGTGACAGAGGGTCACATACAGTTTTGGCCCGTTGTAATACGAGCGTGCACAATAGAGCTTGGCTCAGGATAAATTAGTGGCCTGTTGCTTTCCTGATACTGTATAGTATTCGCTGGCTAGAATGCCCCTGAGCAGGAAAACTTGGAACAAAAGTTGCTACACAGCAGTATCTGCTTCACCCATGATTCAAAGCATGATGTTTTACCATGGTACACCCGCTGTCTGTATACTCACATCAGCTGACGAGGAGAGAGAGGGGGGGGGGGCAGAGAGAAGACTTAAAAACCAAGCAAGGCCGCTCTCTTCTTATCCTGCTGCCTTTATACTTCCTTCACCACCCCTCCCCCACATGGAGATCTCTCTCTCGTCTCTCTCTCTCGATTACAAGAAATGCATGGAAAGACTGTCTGTCTCACTCAGAGACACATGTACATTCCAGCAGTTAACCATTGTGTTTCGCTGTAACCCACCCCACACACACAGTCTATGTTCAAAATTTTCCATTAAACCGAACAAATAATAGCCTGAATGACCAGCGTTTTCGTCTTAAGGAAGATGGATGGAGACCAGCAAAAGAAACAGATGAAGAGAAAAGAGCTTAAGACAGATTTCGGTTCACAGACAAAGTCTGGGGAGAGGAAAAAAGATAGGTAAATAGAACAGATTCGACAAAAACTAAATAATTTTCAGTGTGGTATTGCAATAGAGGATAAACTGCTAGGTTCATTTTATGTGTCTGATAAAGGGACCCTTGCTTAGTTCATTGCTATATTCAGGAAAGTGCCTCTCATGCAGAATACAGTGTATATTGCACTCTGAAGAAAACCTATACATGTGGCACTGAAGTTTGTTTCAAGATACTTAGTAGGACACCGATGTTAAGATTATCCATATTTGCTTGCATGTGATGTTGAAAACATAATGTTTTTAAATAATTGGGTAGTTAATCCATATTTTTTTGTTCGAACCATACAAAATTTTCTTTAATTTGGAGAAAAGATAAGTTCAGTTTAAGTTTGTAACACAGTAAGCATAAATAATTAGAGATGGTCCATCAGTTAACATCTCAAAAACAGCCTAAAAAAAAGGAAGCTGGAACACTATGATGTTCACACAATATAAAAAACAGCCAGTGCATTATTCTAAGATGGCTTGCAGATAACTTAGAAAAAGGCTCACTATGGTACCTTTCAACTTTTAAGTGTGACTGCTAACACTAGAACTGTGTACGTAACACATTGCGTCCCATTCTACGATCACAGCCAATTTGTGGTGGTAATAACTGTAAAGTGAGGACCACATCAAGGGGCAGTCACAAAGCAACGTGCTTTATGAGCCACAGATGGAGGAACACCCCAGAGTGATGACAACAGCATTAGCCAAGCTATGACCGCAAAGCTAATAAAGCCATGCCTGCTAACGTCACAGGCAAGTGGTCAGGCAGTGCATGGGAGCCTACAATTTGGTCCATATGCTGTCATTCACCTTTAACAGTAGCTTCTTTAGTTGCTGTGTTGACAGCAAACAGACCCGCTGTTTTCCTTCCCCCTCTTCCATTTGTTTTGCAAACCGAGTCTTTAGTCTAAAGGAGCAGAATATGAAAGGTGTCCATTGCTTTTTTTTTTTTTTTTGAACAATAGATTATTCTGTTTACATTAAATTCACTTCTGAATGAGGAGATCTGGTCAAGCCAGATTCATGCACCAGGAGGACATTATCCTAATAAAGCAATCTAACATTTGAGAATTGTAGCACAGCCTCCTTTTATGCAACGGTTTCCAAATCCATGTAGTTTCTTCATATTTTATGTCAATTTGTATGCGAGTAAATAAGATACCATTGAAAGTTCTACAAATCGTCCATATACCGTAGCTTTATAGTATACAGTAGAGGAAGCTATAATATATTCTATGGTGAGAATTAGACAGTGGAATTTTCCTTCAATACATTTTCTACCAAATAGTTGTATGAAGGGGTCCAACCTGATGACAAATACAGCAAGATGCAGCACAGTGTGATCTGACACCAGACTACTACCTGACAGGGGCCAGAAGCCACTGCAGCAACATGCATTTATTTAACTAATCAAAGCAGGTGCAGGCTAAATAACGCATCACTCCCCAGTACGCGTAAATGGATTTCTGACAAGTCAAGCTGAAACTAATTGGCCCATGTGGTTATTCAGCAAAGTAACCAACTAGCAGAAGGAGACACCAAAAGGTTCAAACTGAATTTATCGTCAGATTTGGGAAAGTGGTGCCGATAATGGTTTCCTGCAAAGATTTGTTTCTGGGTTTTAAAAAAATGAAATGATTCTCTCAAAATTACATGTAGGTGTTCAACACAGGCATAGTTGGCAGGGTGAAATGCACCGGGTATGTCAATGGTATGATTGTGATGGAACGCTGTATTCATTTCGTGTGGCAATTATCCCGACACAATCGCACGCTGGGCTAATCCCAAAAAAACAAAATCTAGGAAAACCCTAGACACTTGATTACCTCCTTCTCTGTACCACATGTTACATAACGCATGTGGAGCCGATGCAACGTGAAGGGCTCTCTCATGTTTATATGCGTGTAGCAAATGTCCTCTTAACCCGCAAAGCTAAAAAAACTGTTCAACATGTGAATCACATGGGAGCACGCTAGGGAGGAACCAGGAACAGCGTCATCTCTAGAAGGCTAAGCCACGTCCCTTGACGTGTTGCTTCACCCAGACTTGACAGGGTACACCCCATCGCAGCTGTTTACAGCGACCACTCAGTTTCTTCATTAAGTTAGTAGTGCCATGACCTTGTCAGTGGTATGACAGTGGGACAGCCGCCTCTGTATTGGTGTCTGGATCTGACGAGAGCAGGGAGCTTGAGTGCCGTTTTAATTTGAATGATACATCAATTATAAATACTTTATTAATGCCTGTATTGACATTATGTTTGTTTGCCTGGGTATGGACAACCTACCCTGACCCTTGCAGGCAGTTTTCTAACTCAAATCTAACTAAGGGGGATGTCATTAGACATGGCCTTCAACTAATATATTTAAGTCTAAAAAAAGAAGGCTCACTACTTCACCCTCTCTGTGATATTAATTATTTATGTTCTGGGGGCATTCACTGAAAACGTGAGCAGGGAGTGCAAAGAATGGAAGTGATCCAGTCCACTGGTTGCACAAAAGTGTAATGATCCATGACTGCGCTTGTTTAATTCATAATCTCCATTTATTACTTCTGTAAGTTGTTATAACATTCCAGGTAATTGCCTACTACATGCCCACTAAAAGCAGTGTGATGTTATAGTTGTGTGTAAATGGAAGCTTAATTGAGAGGTCATGTGTTCATTCTTCATTGTGTACATGCATTCTTTCTTTACATGTTGATAGCTGTACATAACTAGGAAATGGCTTTATAAATATCTTGAGAACTCATTTTATAATTAGATTGAAGATACTGACTCTTGTAGGCCTACTCACATAATGTAGGCCTGCAGTAGCATAGCCTATTGTAATGTACAATTACAGTTGTACAGAATATCCACCACAAGGTATAGGGCAGGCTATATACCAAAGCAATTCCTCTTGAGCCATAAAGAACGGGGCTTCCCTTGATATGCAGAGATAAGACAGTCTATTGAAAAGCATATTAATTTTGAGGCCTGATCGAAAACGCAGCTGAACGGTGAAATAATGGTGTTAAGCAGAAGGGTTGGCGTAGACCACTGAAACTGAACAGCGTATCCGAAGAGTATCGGTTATAAACACGGAATGCATATCCTGCCTTGCAGCACAACATTTATTTGAACGATTTGCCATAAAATACAACGCAGCTCATTACGTTATGTCGCTAAGATTGTATTTGTGTATGCTTATGTATCTTGTGCTGAATATATTTCGCAAAACCATAATCGCTGACAAAAGAATCACAATTAAGCTTGACACCTTAAGAATCCCTTGAATGTTGCGCCCCCACCCCTGCGCCCACTCACTGCCAAGTAGCCACTGTTCGTTTGGTCGTCGCGTTCTCCTGTTGAAACCCCCCCCACACACACACACACACCCCTCACTACACCGTAATATTCTAAACTAGATGTTGATACGTATACAGCTTATGTATCAACATCAGCTTCAGCGCCTTTAGTGCAAGAGCATGCCTGCCTTATTTTCACCATGTCAAGAACGCGGGATTGGGGCTAGTACTGATTTTACCAGTTTCTCCGTGCTTCCCGGATTTAAGGCCCTTTCTTTTAGCCAGACCCCATAAAAGGAGAATAAATCACTGAATTGCTAAAGAAAAGTGCAGTCAGCAGTGATATAGGCTACTAGCCAGATGTCAATGCAGTGGAATTCATATTTCTGCGTCAAATAATGTGTCACGGTCTTTTAAACCAACGCCATGGATTCCAAACCTATAAGGACAGGTAGGCTATAAGGTAAGACAAATGTGTTTATGGCGATTGGCGATGATATTATTGTAGCATAATAGTAGCCTAGCTATATATTCGTCTTTGATGTGGATAGTTATGCCCGCTATGCCACTGTAAATATTTCCAAAGCCACTGCTATTCTCGTGTGAAATTAATTGCTTGAAAATATTTAGCGTAGCCATCTATAAGCGACGTTACAAACAGCTCTTCACATTGCCAAATAGTTAGGCCTTAGTCAACCTATTCATAACCTGGGTGATTAGGACACAGACAGCTGTTTTCAACCCTATAGGTTGTCGTCTGTAGGAAAACCACTGCGTAGGGAGGCTGTGAGAGATGAAAACGCAATCCAATGAGGACAGATCAGTCATTTTTTTCTAAACAATAAAATATGTTTTTTCTTTTGTCGTTGAGTTATGCTTACCTTCCCTTGCCTTGAGGAGAACCGTGTTGGCCACGATATTTTCAATCTCCATTGTCAGAATATGTATCCCGTGCAGACGCGATACATTTCAATCAGCCGAAAAGATGATTTTATCAAACGTGCCGACGATGGTTAAGATGTTTAATGCGCACTAGGCGTGTTCTGCACTGGCGCATAGTAGGTTTAATAGTGGTCACCGTTCTTCTCCATTGCTGGGTGTTTTATTAAACCCTACATATGGAGCTGTATGACTACGACGGCTTGTTAGCATTCAGAGCCTGCTTGCCTTCCTTTCCTTTGCCTGCCTGCCTGCCTGCCTGCCTGCCTGCCTTCCTTCCTTCCTGATTCGGTTCGCTCCCTCCTCCTCGCCCCTCGTCTGCACAACGAACGAGGAAGAGTAGGAGGGATTACAACCATAGCAATCTCTCTCTCTCTCTCTCTCTCTCTCTCTCTCTCTCTCTCCCACCCTCCTCCTATCTCTCTCTCTCTCTCTCCCTCTCCAACTTTCACTCACAAACACACTGAACAGAATAGTAGGTTACACTGCACCTATACAAGTATTACAAAATAAATGATATAGGCCTAATCATAATTAATTGTATTAAGTGTGTATGCGTGTTAGTTAAATACAATAGGGTTAGTTCATTTACCTTGATAGCATGGGAATTCTATAACTAAAACTCTGTTTTAAAATGTAATTCGTTTTTATATTTCCCTTATTTTTTTCCAGCATGGGGAAAACTTTTACAGCACATATTATATGAGACAGATCCATCTTCTATGGTTTTATTAACATACGGTGGAAGCCATAGAATTTTGTGTATCACAAGGTTTAGAATTATAATAAAAATGTAGTCCTACTTCTTAATAGCCAAATGTCACTGCTTTATGACATTGCCTCACGAACTGTTCAATTCAACTTCCTGACACGTTCTTGGTCTTTCAATAACGGCTACATATTTTCAAAAATTCTATTAATTTAAAAATGGATTCTCAGAATGCATAAAACGGTAGTCTACGCACGAGTTTAATTTTTTATTGTGAAAATCGAGTAAATCAACCAACAGTGTTAGTAGACCTACAATATTGCCATCTAGTGGATATAATATATATACATAGGCTACACATTAGGATTCCAGTCATTCACAGTCCACTTTGTAAACATTTTCATTAAATATTAAAGGCACACAAGACAGAGCGACTACGACGAAATAATTGAAGTGTGTGTCTAGCTCATTTGGAATTAGGGGTTTCCTCTCAACAAGCACTGACATATATTCTGCTTTGCTTGGAAACATTTAAAAGTGTATGAAATAAATTACCTTGTTCTGTAAAAGTAAATGTCATCCTGGGGAATATGGATGCTACAATAACCGTGCCACGAAATTGCTTGCTTGCTTGTTTTCTCGACAAAAAAAGTTTTATACCTGACATCACCGATTAGCTACGTTATTTCCTGATACTTATTTTCACGTGACTGGTCTGAAACGACGCAAGCTTTTGTATGCTGAGGTCTAGGGTGGTACGACTGGTGTAGGATACATATATCGATAATTGTTGTCGCTGTATGCATTTGATCGTTTTATCATGTTTTCACTCGGGGAAAAAGTGGAGTTCCTTATAGGAAACCCCTTCTCAACGTCTGTCGGCCAGAGAATTGGTAAGTTCACAGCTTTCGATATGCTTCATCCAGCGATTGTCGAACGATATATTGAAGCACTGTTTTACAATGTTTAAACGAACCATCAACCATAATCAAACTGTATACGAAGTTATGGAAAAAACAACAACATTTGACAAATAGCCAAAATTCAGTAATTTGGGAGTCACAGACCGCACTCAGGAGGTGGGTGTATAACTTCTTTATTGGACACTTCATTTGTTACCTAGTTATTATTATTATTTTTTATTTTTTTGTGTGTCGAATTCGTGAATATAATATTGTTCTTTTATCAAAAAACATAGTTTGACTAAATAATTGCATGCAGTGCCAGTGTTTGTTGGTTGGACATCATCTGTGAACTTCTCAGTACATCGTAGGTCTATACCCTTTCAGAGGAAAGTCACTTTCCCCATATCTACTAGGCAGTCACGAACTCTCCCGCTAGTTCTGACCTGAACGAGAACAGAAGCAGCTGACAGTCACATGAAATGAAAGGAGCAATGGAAAGAGCAAGCAATGAGTGATTTACTAATCTACTACTAAATAACTACTATCCGGAGGGGCATTGAATAAAAAGGGAGATACGAGGGAATGAGAGACATAATTATGAGGCAAATCAAGGGAACCTAAAGAAAAATAGAGAACAATAATGCTTTCTTAGGTTTTGCAATAATAATAATATTGTAATGATCCACCAGGAGACAGGAATATTCTTTGGCTTGTAGCCGTTTAATAGGAAGTTAGCAGTGCAACAAGAACCTTCCGTGTAACCCAGCCTGCCCCACATGAACTACAAACACTTTAGGTTACGGTGCTTTCTATATCC
>JAODTR010094407.1:0-13705 GCA_025399935.1 Amblyopsis rosae | reverse complement strand
GGGTTGGGATGATGAGTGTAACATGAGTGGTGGTATTACTTTATTTTTTATATATTGTATTGTTTTTACTCATTTTGCATAGTTTTTAATGACGTAGTGTGAAGCACTTTGTGTTACATGAATTTGTATGAAAAGTGCTAAGATTGATTGATATATAATTTTGCCCAAACGTATAGCATTTATGCACATCGCTGCTAGCTGCTAACCAGCTGGCTGCACAGCGAACACAAGCAGCAACTGACTAAATAATTTGCTGTAACATGGCCAAACCCACAGCATGTGTGTGAAGAAATTATTAAGAAAAATATATTTTTGGAAACTAAGAAAAGAATAAAAGACTGCAAGATCCACATAGCCTAATATTAGCAGCGAACATATAGTCTGTTTTCAATGTTACTACCGGTAGTGCTTTTCAAGATATCTTGTGTCGAATAGATACTATTAACTATTCAAATAGATACTAGTACTTAATGGTTTGGAGATATCAAGTTTCTAAATGTATAGGATCTATTTGAATAGATACTAGTAACTATTCAAATAGATACTAGTATCTAAAGAATAGATACTAGTAACTATTTGATTAGATACTAGTAACTAATGGAATAGATACTAGTATCTAATGTATAGATACTAGAAAGTCTTGGCGAATAAATGTCAAAACGGCTTGCCATAGACATGGATGGTTTTACCATGGAACTGCGGCCAGATTTGCCTGAATTTGGGTGTGAGTGGATGGCTCTCCTGTAAAAAAAAAAGTAATCCAGGACCCTGAAAGATTCCTATTTACGCCAACCTTGTCCTTTTGGTGGCCATCACTGATGGTTTTATATCTATAAGTTCACAGAAATGCACTTCAATATACTTGATTTACATGTACTTTACAGACATAAGTCCTAATCTTTCTCATTTAGCTTAATCATTCTTCTAGAAGCGCATTTGTGAGGTCAGGCATAGATGTTGACGAGAAGGCCTGGCTTGCAGTCTCCGCAGTTTAAGGACTCTGTGCAGGCTCTCATCAATGTCTTTATAGACCTTGCTTTGTGCGCTTTTGCACAGTCATGTTGGATCAGGCAGGGGCCAACCCTTGTTGGAAATCAGAGAAGTCAGACTGTTCTTGTAGTTGCCCACCAGGTTTGCACACATTCCAAGGGGGATTTTGTCCCACTCCTTTTTCAGATCTTCTCCAAGTCATTAAGGTTTCGATGCTGACATTTGGCAAATCGAACCTTCAGCTCCTTCCACATATTTTCTATGGGATTAAGGTCTGGAGACTAACTAGGCCACTTCAGAACCTTAATGTACTGCATCTAGAGCTACTCATTTGTTGCCTTGGTCGTGTGTTTTGGGTCATGCTGGAATTGTCGTGCTTTCTAGAGCAGGGGGATCATGCGGGCACTGCAGGATATCAGTCCTTCACGGCGTAGTGTGTTACCAATTGTTTTCTTTGTGACCATGGTCCCAGCTGCCTTGAGATCATTGACAAGATCATCTCGTGTAGTTCTGGGGTGATTCCTCACCGCTCTCATGATCACTGCAACTCCACAAGGTGAGAGCTTGCATGGAGCCCCAGACTGAGGGAGATGGACAGTTATTTTGTGTTTTCTCCATTTGCGAATAATCGCACCAACTGTTTTCACCATCTCACCAAGCTGCTTGGCAATGGTCTTGTAGCCCATTCCAGTCTTGTGTAGGTCTACAATCCTGTCCCTGACATCCTTGGACAGCTAATTGATCTTGGCCATGGTGGAGAGTTTGGAATTTCATTGATTTCTTCTGTGGACAGGTGTCTTTTATACAGGTAACAAGATGAGCACACTCTTAAAGGGAGTGCTCCTAATCTCAATTTGTTACCTGTATAGAAGACACCTGGGAGACAGAAATCTTTCTTATTGAGAGGGGTCAAATACTTATTTCACTCATTACGATTAATTTTATTTTATATAAGTCTATAAAATTATACACCGATCATTTCTTTGTCAGTGGGCAAACATACAAAATCAGCAGGAGATCAAAAACTTTTTTCCTCACTGTACAGTGTGGGGCAAATTGATTTGATAAAATTGCAATCAAACTACTTATATTCAACCTTTTTCATAAATGTGAAGCAGTTATTATAATTATAACTAATACAATTCATAATGCATTGTAAATCCTTATGTGTATGTGTGTAATATGATCAAATATAATTAATCAGTTAAACCTTAACTGCGGTGTAATAAAACATAAACAACAGCATATTAATTCAATTTACTGTAATGTAAAGTGTAATCCATCCATCTTTATATCATATTATACCAGATTCTGTTGCTGACCGTAGCGTGAAACCCTAAAAGCAATAGCTTAACTCTTATACTGGATAAGAGTTTTGACCCCATGGCCTGTGGCGTCAGCTCAGAAGCCTCAATACACAATGACAACATGACTGTGAAAACACATTGTATGCATGGACAGTTTGCATGTCACCTGACATTGAAGTACTCTGCCAGAAGTCATAACGTGATACTGAATGAAGCCCCCACTCAAACGCGTTTTCCTCACACTGTGGTTGTGATTATGCTCGGCCTTACTGAAGGTGTCCCTGGTGGACGTGCTGTCTCTTTATGTTCCTGTTTTATCCTTCAGGAACAGGCAGCTGGAACACTGCATGTAAACAAAGGCCATGGCCATGGCTGTACGTTGTGCCTGCCTGTTCCAGTCTCCGTATAGGGGTTTGAAACTGTGACCTCTCTTCTGTTTTCTTTTCCTTTCCTGTCTTGCTGCTTCTCTAATTTTCATTCCTCTTCAGTTTTGCTGTGCCTCTTTCCTCTGTGTCTATATATTTTCTAAGGATTTTCTAAGCTACAGTCGCCCGTAAAGAAATATCTTAGTCTTTCACAGTGCAGTTCAGCAGGTCATGGCTTAAGCTTTTCAGGGAAAGCTATCAGCTAAGCTCTAATGCACGGCTGACCTGCTCTATCAGAATACCAGCTGGCCAAGCCACGCTGCTTTCCTAGCATGACCCTCAACACGTAGCTTCATATTGTGAGAATATAATAATTCAGCTCTGAGTCTTCGTTGTCTTAATGAATATATTGAATGATAGCATTACCACGGAGAAGACACACACAGCATGCTATGTAAAATGCTTCTGGTTTAGATGAGAGACATACAGACATTTATACACGAGGGGGAGGCTAGAAGTGGTGGTCATATATTATAACAACAAAGGATCTGTTTACAGTGGTTATAATAAAATACACACGCCAAAGAGGGTTACAACTTAAGAAAAAAGATTCAAAATAAAGACAGATGGTCATTCCTTTAAGTTCTCACAGAGAACAGGTAATTTGGTCACATAAATATCTAAAGTATAGTAAGTTGTCAAAAGGCTATATAAGATGTACTGGTAAAATACTGGAAATCTATACATGCTCTTAACACATATCAATATTCATATGGAGACATGTTTCACATACATTTGTCTCTTTCCTCACCTGTGGCCACCAATGTTATCCATGCTAAACACTTCTCTCTTGCTTCTATGGTGTTCCACAGAACACACTCCAAAGCCCAGCAATGGCCAAGCTAATGTAGCCGCATAGACTCACAGCAGGCCAAGGTTGTTAGTCCTCCATTACCCAGAAGTCCATTCTGTACAGGTAGAGAGATGGAGACGTCACAGCGAAAAAGAGCGAGGGAGAGAGAGAAGTCAGTCAGTGTGAATGAATTCTACCATCGTTCCCAACAATCTCACTGTCTTCAATCTTAATCGGTCGGTCTCTCTCTCTCTCTCTCTCTCTCTCTCCCCCCTCTCCCAGGTGGCCAGGTGGGAGCATCGCACGCGGGGTCTCACCAGGCTGTTCGGCGGGCCCTACATCGCCTGCTACAGTCTCGGCTTCCTCATCATCCTGCTCAATGTCTACCGCAGCCACAGGTGAGAGGCTGGCGCAACCCCTCAAAGCAGACCGACAAACATGAAGCAACGTTGAGTCATGAGCGGTGTGGCGAGGGGATCACCCCATGTCCCCTCACCCCTGGGTGGGCTCGGACGCACACTTCTGATGCTCTTATTCCTTGTATCACAGATGGTAGCGTGAATGAGCATGTCATGAATGAGGGCCCATTAGAATGCTGTATTTACTTGAAGAAACCCTAACACTCTGACAGTAAATATCTCAACCCGCATCAACGCTTTTGTCAATAAAGGTTACTAGAGAGTGAAAAGGTGAAATCATTAAATATTTCAGAGATATTTACTTCATAACGACCGTGTTACACTGTGTCGCTATTGCCTGTATCCACTTTTGACTTCTTAAAGGCTCATATTTTTGGTTCGTCAGCTTTATAAAACATGTTCTGAGTTCTATGCCTTGTTGGCTGTGCATCCCGTCACACTACAGTTTGTGTTTGTTGTTATCAGTTGAAATTGACAATTCAAAGTCAATGGAAAGCAAGAGTTTTGACCTCATAATGACACCATAACATTCGGACCGTCAATATCTCAACCTACTCCAGCATGACAGTAGCAGAACTGCGTCAACGTTGGCCACAGTGGACACCTCTCTCTCTCTCTCTCTCTCTCTCTCTCTCTCTCTCTCTCTCTCTCTCTCTCTCTCTCCAGTGTCTTCGGGCGATTGTTTTTCTCATCTTCTATCTTGTATTTTCCTCTGTCCTACCTTCGTTACCATAGTCTCTTTAAGCTTGAGTTGAACTTATTTTCATTCGAAGTCTTCTCTAACTCTTTTCATTTTTCTACATAATTTTTCCCTCAATCTGCTGCCCCTGCTTGATAAACAGTGCCCCCTTTTCCTGCCACCCTAGCTCAGGAAGTGTCTCTAATAGGACCAACAAGGACAAAATACACATGCACATACATGCACCCCTACTGTATATACACATGCATGTATGCCAATATACACAAGCGCATGCAAGTACACACACAATGTAAAACCCTTGTAATGCCATGCTCGCTTGCCACGCTGTGTGTTTGTTGGCTGCTTGTGCATTGTGTGTCTGTTACCAGGCAACAGCATTTCATTTTTTCTTTTATGTATGTGTTTTTTAACCTTTTGGAATTCATGGTTTCGGTGCCCTAAAATGACCTAACTGACTTTGCCGGGCACCTGAGAAGACATTGTTTAATAAACAGTATTGTGCCTACAGAGAAGATATTGTTTCATAAGCAATATTTAGTCAGGTGCCTGACAACGCCTGCGTACAGAATGGGGTATGTGTGCAGAACGCCTGCTCTGTCTGGGTTATGCCCCCAAAGCACAGAGTATAAGGTTTACATGGCATTATGAATCACAGTGTGAGGTTTGCATGGCATTATGTAACCACATCCTTTGTCTTTGAGTGTGAATTGGGGAGCTCCCCCCTATGCAAATTACTATTCCAGTAAATTCATATCTGGGAAAAGTCAAATCCAGACATATACAGAAGATGGAGAGAGGCAGATACTGCAAACAGTCTCTTTTTTTTGTGTCTCTCATCCAAGTCCTGCTTGTGAGGTTGGTCGAGCCGTTGTGTCCTAAAACTGAGGCACTATTGATGAGTGCAGTCCAGGAATGTTCATTTAGCAGCAGATTCACAAGTACAGATCTAATAACCATTAATTAATAATTTTCATTATCTTAGATTGTAACAAATGTCACACCTCAAAGATTAACATATCTCCAAAAATAACCTTTGAGTTTAATTATGAATGGTCGCCAGGAGAAGGGGAGGCGGAAAAAATACACAAAGTAGCGTGTACTGTAGACCTGCAACAAATGTTGGCGTTGCTTGGCAACAGTTCAGTCCCATGTTGGCTGCAGCCAAATGTATTAAATAAGCAAACAATTCTGTTGTGGATTTTATGCCTACTCTTAACAAATAAAGACAAAGACCACCTCTTGGACATTCTGAACTTTTTCTACATCACTGAACACATGTATTATTTGACCCAAAACAAAGGACACACACTGGATTTAATTTGCACTTCTGGAATTACCATCAGCAACCTCAACAGCTCTCGGACCTCACTACTTCTGACCACTTGGCCCTCACTCTGGACATTGATAGCCCCACCCCCCTCATCAAGCAGAAGCACTCTATAACTTACCAGAATCTTAAATCTATCAACCCCTCCTCTCTCTCCTCCTTACTGGCTGACACAGTCTCTATCCTTCCCCTCATCCAGAACTCTTCTCCCAGTGAACTGGTCCAGAACTACAATAATACACTCTCCTCCTGCATCAACCAGCTCGCTCCTATAAAAACAAAGTCTGTCTCCTACATTTACTCTGCTCCCTGGTACACCGACCAACTCCGCCACCTCAAAGCCAGCTGGAATGTGTGCTTTGTGTGTGTTTATGTATATAGAATTTAGTGTTAGTTCCAGTGTGTCGTGCGGCATAAACCTAGCAAGCATGTAAATAGGGCTGTGCTGAAGATAGATTCTGTACTTGCCATATGAGGCTTAGCGATAATTGTTTGTTTAATTTGATCTCTTTCCTTAATCAGGTTTTCAGGTCTAAAATAGAAAACAGCTTATGAAACATTTGTGTTGCTCACATGCACACCAGTTATTTTAGAAATTGGTTTGTGTATAATTATATCTGGGATTTTTCTTAGAATAGTCAGTGAAGAAGAAATGAAACATTTGTTATACATAAACAACACAACAGTGAAACAGTTTAATTCATTGGTCATTTGTGTCGATGTGAAAAGCCGAGGACAAATATTTGGCTTTTAGTAAGTAATAACACACTCGCACCTGTAATTCAGAATTATTAGGTGTATATATTTTTGTGAATCTTCTTATGTGGCAATGTGAGGCACACACATACATACACACACACTCACTTTAAACTGGCTGTGTTGTAAGAAAAGCAATAATACAAATGTGAATAGTACCTAGATACCCAATTTATGACAGCATCTTACTGCCAGTTTCCAAGCCATAAGCTTTGTGTTTTTTCTTGGTTTAATGGTCATGGCTAAGGATCCATGGTGTGTGTGTGCATGCACAAGGCATACTGTACGTTAGTCACCACTGCGTCACAGAATGAATGTAGGTCAAGGTCTGCACTCTCAGCCTCACTGTGACCACTTGCGTGTGTGAGTGAGAGTATGTCCTGGACCTCGTTGGTCCATACTGAAAGTCTTGATAGCATTGCATACTCTACATGGTTATGGTCAAGACTGCTTGTCTGCACGTCACACGTAATCCCTATAAAGAAAGGACATGGCAACATTTAAAGTAATGCTAACATTGCTTTGATTTTGGTCCGTTTTGAAAGAACATTCAACATAAACCATGACTCATAATTCTTCACATCTGTCCCCACTCTCACCCCCAACTGTCTATCCATCTGTATTTGATGGATGGGATGGAAAAACAAGGGAATAAATTAATGTATAAAATATTTTAAAACTTAAAAACAAAAATCTACTCTGAAATATCGTACTAAACATGGATATAATGTCATACTGTGTTCAGGCTATGCTGGACTGTACATTCACATGGAATAATGTACAGATACTTCACAGTATTGTAGCCCGTTCACTATGCAAACAATATAAGAAACTGAATAATTAATGTGATAATAGTAGTGTCAATAGGAAGCACAGGCCCACATTTCCTAGAAAAACAAAGGACATCTCTTACAACGTATCATATCCCACAATGAGGCTTGACATCACTGACAACGAAGGGCTTTTGGATTAGGGTTTTGCATAGTATTTTTGATGTGAAACGTTTCATGTTCAGGTCTCCTGTCTTTACTGAGTATGAGGTAACGGAAGACATTGTGATTGTGTCTCCTCCATGCAGCATGACCATTGTGATGAAGGCCCAGCCGAGGTGCGAGGCCATGGCCCAGATGGGGGTCTTCAACGCTGGCATAGTGCTCATGGTGGTGGGCACTGTTCTTGTGGTCAGCAGCTTCCTGGCTCTGGGCTTCACCGGCACTTTCCTGGGTAGGCTGCATAGGGTTAAAGCACCTTGCCATACAGTACAGTATATACTGTGTACTAGGGTCGATGTCTACTAATTTAGCTTAGGACGATGTCTTCAGTAATACATTATGATGGGCGATGCCATCAGGGGGGGCAGTGTGCGTAGACGTATGCGTATTCTAGAATATATAATATATTTGACCAACAAGCATCTATCCTGCCGAAAACCAAAATAGTTCGACCAATCATTGCGCACTGTATTCGCCCCCCCTTTCCTTCACCCACCTACGTAAAAGATATTCAATTGCAGGGATAAGCAGAATGTGGCTGTCATTTCAAGACGCGCTCTTCACCAGGTACCTTGACAGACATCGACACGGTATCCTTTTGCAAGTCAGTAGCTGGGTTTACATGGACAATTTTTGTCTGTCCGAATTTAATCTTTCCGATTGACCGTTTCGGGTTACCTGTTTACATGGGATGTCACCTAATCACCTTGTCACCTGTCACATTGGGTCTGGTGTTTACATGCGCCATCACAATTTATCGGAATTGATGTTAAACATGCACGCATTATCTAGCTCATAACTTAACGTGTCCCTCTAGCAAATGGTAAAACCAGCTTCTAATTATAGATATGGTACGTCTGAGAGTGAGGCTATTTGTGTGACTGGTGGAGAAATGTACGGCTCCAGATGAAGTCACCATACTAACTTCCATTCACTTATTTGCGCACGTCGCAGTTGATTGGTCCAGACTTTGTACTGTTCATCTAATACATCCATTGTACAGTGGCCCTGCAGAATAGTTTACCGGCATCACACAAAATGTAAGGCATTTTTGTCTAATGTCTCCTGCTCCATCACACCTGATTCAAATGAATAAGTCATTAGAAACGACCCATTAATGTGAGTCGGGTGAGATGGAACAGGTCGAGATCTACAACATGCAGCGTAGGGGGTCTTCGGGACTGGAATTGAATAGCCGTGGTTTAGAATTTCAAAAACCAAAGACTAAACTTCAAACTTCAGATGGAAAAGAGCTGAAATGTGTCGAACATGTAAGCACACACACAATGGCCTGCTCAGTGTACTGTAGTGCATGCGGTCTCCTGTTGTTCTATGAAGCCTAGCTGCAACTGTGGTGCTGTTTGTTTGGAACCATAACGCCAAGTTCTCCTAACAGGGACATGGGTCCATTTATTACTGGTTTACCTTTGCTGCTGTTCCTGTTGGTGTCTGTTTGTCGTCCGGCTCTCTATGGGTATAGATTCATTGGTGTGTGTGTGTGTGTATCTGTTTGTGCGTGTGTGGATAATACGCACATGCGCATCCCTGTTTTATCTGAAGTGTTTTTCTGTCTGTCCTGAGATTCTTGTGTCAGGGTGACCAGCTGATGCATGTTAATGGCACAGGAGCAAATGTAAGAACAGGAAGATCATGATTAAAGTTGATCTAATCTGTGTGTATGTGGGGGTGGGACGGGGGGTTGTAAGGAGATAAAACATAATATCAGAGTAAATATCTACATTAAATATGTTTACTTCTGATTTCACTCTCAATTCTTCAAAATATGTAACATTTATGTAAAGTAAATATAAGGAATGTGTACACTAAATTAGTATTTCACTTTAATTATATATTTGGCTTGATTATTTTTCATTTATAATTGTTCTTCTCTCAAATACATACATTTGAATGGTGTGTAAAACATAATCTTGTTAAAAAGTCCTGCTTCACAAACTCATGAGGTCAAATCAAAATGACAGGACCGATTTGACTCTGAAAACCATTTTCACTTTGCCAGCAAACACAGGTGGACTGTTTTCATAACCAATATGAAAAATACAATCATTTACATAGTGACGCAAGTCAAGGTAAAATACTTTGCCTGGAAACATTAATGGTGTTGTTCTGAAGGCCACTTAATACTTGCTTACTATTCATACAAAAACACATTAGTTTATGCAAGTCCTTTATTCTGCCTTTGGGGTTTAAACAAGCATACATAATGAGGTATGTTATGTAAGCCATTTGTTAACAGGTATTCAGTCAGAAAACAGGGCCAGTGGCACCACATGGGGAATTCAACAGGTCAGTGCTCTCTGGTGGACAGCTTTGTGTGTGTGGACTAGGCTTCATGCAGAGGCGGTGTTCGTATGTGTGCTCTATTACATATAGCTTACGAAATGGGTCACGGTTTGTGTGTTGTTATTAAATGTGTGAGTGTTTCCATAGCAGCAGTAGTAAGTACCAGTAGTAGTAGTAGTAGTAGTAGTAGTAGTAGTAGTAATTCAAAGCAAGCAATCACTTTCCACTATTACGAAAGGATTCGTATATGTACTGCGCATCTGAGCAAAAACATCTTCGACAACTTAATGCATTAGAGAGATTGGTTTTTAGATTAGATTCTGATTCTGATGCTTGATTCCAACCATATTCTGTACAGGGAGTCCCACAACTACTGCAGCAGCAAGTGCTTGTGCATTTTAATGATGGCAAAACGATGCCTGAAAATACAGCTGTACAGATGTAGAGTATAGGCCTAGCTGTAGTTAGTCTCTGAGTTGTTGCAGTTTAAGTGGCTGGCTAAATATGTCAGTGTATTACAATATTACAGATATCTGCTGTATCACAAGGTAACATCTTGACAATGTCAATCACGTGTGAGATGGCCTGTTTTTGTGAAGTAAATTGAAACTGTTGGGAAGTGGTCTTGTATACGATGTCTGTTTAGTGGTGTTTGTAAATCTTTCCATTTTCATCAATCCAGATGATTTCTGATTAATATGAACAATGCAAATTACAGTGCAGGTGCAGCTAAACAAGGATTGTGATGAACAGTCAAAAATGAATGGTATTTCCACTTGCTTTGCAAATTGACCTGCATTCATTATTTAGTTTTTTCAGCGGGCCATAGAACAAAAGGATGGAGGATGGAATAGTTTCAAATTAGATCCTGGCATTTTCAATTAGGGTGAAAGTGTATAGATGCTGCTTAGCAGTTGAAGTTATATATTGAACATAGTGTATGCTTGAAAATTGTTTAACTCATTATTATTATTATAATTCTTCAGTATGAAGTACATTGTGTTAAGGGTTTAAAATCTAACTGAGCTACTTTACTAAAATACAACTCACAAAATAAAAAAAGGAAGTTAAGTGGTAAACACCTATAAAGAATACATATGTTTCCTCCAGGTGACTACTTTGGCATCCTGATGGACAAGAAGGTTACAGGGTTCCCCTTCAACATTATGGACAATCCAATGTATTGGGGCAGCACTGCTAACTACCTTGGCCTGGCCCTCATGTAAGTCTACCAGTTAGACACTCTCAGCTGGTACAATCATTTAAAACTTGTCTTGGATAACTACTTAAGATACATTTTATTTGGTGCATTTATATAGCCCCTTTCTAACCTTCCGGCCACTCAAAATGCTGTACAGTATTGCCTCACATTTACCCATTTACACACCTTGACACTGTGAGGAGTTAGCAGGGTTGGAACCAGAGATTTCTGGATCACCTGTCGCCCTAATGAATTGGGCTTGAATGTATACAGTAAGTCATAACGATATTATATTCATGTTCTGTTCTTCCGGGAAATTTCACGCAGTTCATGTTTGAGATGCAGAGGTTTGTGCATATCTTTCTGTTTGTGTGTGTGCCGGGCAAGTTCACCAAGTTTTACACCGGCTGAACAAATAACTCCCACAGGCGACCTGTTGCATTATTGTAATGCTCTTTCTCTCTCAAGCATGCACACACGCACGCACGCATGCAGGCACACACACACACACACACACACACACACACACACACACACACAGAAACAGTTAGTGCTGACATTTGCTGGGATAAGACAGTGGAAGAACCCACTTGTCTTGGCAACTAAGCAACAGGAAGTAATTTTAGCCATAGTCGTCATTAACCATTACCTGAAGAGTTGTTAAAAAGAAAAAATATAGTAGAACCATCTTAAAATGAAAACGAACCAAGCACGTTGTGTTGTAATGGAGGGGATGGGGGTTGCACAAATACACATTTGCAAATGTAGGTACAGTACATGTGTTGTTCACCTCAATGCCTCTTTGTGTAGTCTGTCTATTTCTCCCCATTCTGCTGTAACTGAACCAATAATAGCTTTTTTTTCTCCATGTTTTGAAGTTCATATGGCCTTTGCTTTTTTTGGCTGGATTTGTCCTTCCTAGCCTCCTGTGATACAGTATGTTCCTCTGCTCCTTTTGGGGTTTTAAGACAGAACTAAAGCATGCAGGCAAAAGGAAGCCCAAAGTAATGAAGCAGTAGTCAACCACCCATATAACATACTTGTGTAACGGTATGTCACCAGGCCTAGCTTGATAACGCCTTTGGGCATGTATTAGGAACACTGCAATTTCAATCAATCAATCAATCTTTATTTATATAGCACTTTTCATACAATTTCATGTAACACAAAGTGCTTCAGACTACGTCATTAAAAACAATTCAAAATGAGTAAAAACAATACAATATATAAAAAAGTAATACCACCACTCATGTTACACTCATCATCCCAACCCTCCAATCACAAACAAACATCAGGAGTCCCATTCCCACCATCCCCAAAACAAACCACCAGGGACCCCAGACCCGCTCCCCAGCCACCTCAAGCTCAGAGAATGGAACCCCGAAGACATTGACAGAACGAGCCTACAAACCAACATACCGCAGACCCCCAAGGATGTGGCACCAGGAGCGCATCACCGAACACAGACACTGTGCAAAAAAAAAGCTACGGCATGAAAACTGTGTTTAGACGTTCAAGATTATAAAAAGTAACAGATGTTATACTTCTACTACGCATGCGCGTCAGTGCAGTCACTCAATTGAAATAATAAATATAGAATAATAACAGGTAATGTATGTTCCTTATGCTAAATGTAATATGTCTAAATAAACATTCCACCATCACCAAGATAAATATTATGTATATTATGTAACTCATTACACGAACAAACAGTCAGTGTACACATATAAAATAAAAATAATCATAATAAAAAACAGAAAATTCCAAGGTTGAATACCCATAATTCATAGTGTCTGAGGCACCCCTGTGTTTTACAGCCTTGATTAATGCACACACACGTAACCAGTGCTCCACGTTCCGTAATGTGACAATAAATTTCCCTGGCACATTAGACCATTTATCAGTCTCCGCCTGACCAGGAAGAGAGTAACTGATCCACATTAGCAGCTTTGCTGAGGCTAATACATGGATGAGAGCTAGTAACTTGCTGTAACATGATGAAAATGTGAGGTTAATGCTTAATTTTGCATTATTCATACTGTATCTTTTCCACCAGGGGTCCATACTTTGTTCTGGACTGAGGGCTACCTGAACTGTAGGATATTATATAAAGGGCTACTCATTTGAAATAATATTTATCTTTAATCTCAGCCAATCTGTTTCATTTCAATATCATGTCAACATTTCTGTTTGACCATTTTAAATCTAAATTACAAATTCCAATTTGATTAATTTAAATGTAATTTTTCTGTTAATCTTATTGGGACAGCAATCAATTTACCGTATTTTTTGCACAATAGGGCGCACTAGATTATAAGGCGCACTGTCAATGAATGGTCTATTTTAGATCTTTTTTCCTATATAAAGCGCACCGGACTATAAGGCGCATTAAGCGAAAAAAAAAGTCAGTCAGATAAATAAGTCAGTCAGTCAAACTTTATTAAACGCGTTCACAATAACTCGCAACATTATTCAAACATTAATGAGCGTATTC
>JAODTR010094396.1:0-13705 GCA_025399935.1 Amblyopsis rosae | reverse complement strand
AGAACTGTTATCTTATCAGAATCAGTATTCAACCGTATATCATTTAAAACTTTAATCAGTGCTGTTTCAGTACTATGGTGAGATCGGAAACCTGACTGAAATTTGTGTAGGCCTGTTTGTGTACAAATCGTCCTCAGGGCTTATCATTCAAGTGGTCTCTCTTCCTTCAATGTGGCTGGGGAAAACTTGAAATGCAGAGGCGTAACCAGGAAGTGGCAGGGGTGGCACTGGCCACCACTCAAATTTGATTGGCCAAAACCTGAAATATGATCGGCTGAAAAACAATGGGGAGGCTGCAGTAGTGCGGAGCGGCTATGGACTGCTTTTATATTCAGTGAGTGTATTGCAATAGAAGCATTCACAAATACAATACTATAGTTGAAAGCCTGTGCGGCTCCAAAGCAAGCGCTGCAGACTCTAACACACATCAAGTGAAATCTAAAGTAAACAAAATTGTTTGTCATTGATATTGTTAGCCTTTGCTAGTCTGTAAAGGAGAAATAGGAGACTGACCATCACCAGTTATGTATATGCAGGCATGTAACATTTATAGTGTAGCCTATTTTTAGTACCTATAGTGCCCATAACCAAACAAATTGTTTTGGCATGCTACGCGTGCATTGTATATGTTCGTCCGTGGCCACCACCACAAATCTCTTTTCCACCCCTGTGCCACCCCAGTGAAAATGTCATAGACACCCACTGTTGAAACGGCATTAAAAAGTTATACTAATGCATTATTAGCCATTGACTCATGCATGCACTTCATCATTAGTCGTAACCACGCAAGATACTGCACCCATTCCCTGTAATGCAAATGTGTACATTTATCGATATCGATACATCGAAGATATTGAATGAATATCTTCAATGAAAGCACATTTACCTCTATTGCTATTTTCATTCATTATCTTTCCCTCACCCCTTCCCTCTTCTCTCCCTCCCTCTCTTCTTGGTTTAGTCCTGTGCTAGGAAAATAGCGGCTGTGAGTATTGTCTCAGTGCCTAAACAACAGCAGCTCTTTCAAACGGCCCTGAAAAGACCGAGTGCGTTTGGCGTCCGTCCAGAAGTGTGCCTCATATGGCTCTGTTCCCTTCCCTTTATTCACTTCCCTCGTTGTCACGCTTACAAGGAAACAGTTGATGATTTTAACTATGGAAAATTGCCCCATTGACAAAAGGCTGTGTGTGTGTGTGTATGTGTGTGTGTGTCTGTGTGTGTGTACTGTATGTAAAACATGCAAATGTATTTAATATATATATATAATTAAAAATGTTTTATTGTGTTTTATTTTTTAAATAGCTGGGTTTAGATCATCAAACTATTTATTGACAGTGTATATGTGTCAAATGTGTGATACATTGAACAAGAAAGAAAATAAAAGAAAAAATGAATGAAGGCATGATATATAGGCTATATATCAATCCAAGTATTGCCTTACTGCGTCGGAACCAAGTCGAGTGTTAGAAGAATGTTCTTCTGTTCATGTTTTATCTAGACTTTCTTATTATACTGTAAATATCCGAACAGGAGCTGTTCTGTTATATTCTATTGTCACCACTAGATGGCAGACTTTAATCACAAAAGGACAAGGAACAGGCTACGGGAACAGGGTGCGTCGTTTTCCATGTGGATTCTAGTGTGGCGTGTGCAGCTCTTAACAGCAAGACGTGATATATAACTTAAATATGTAGAAATTATACTTTGAGTCGATGTGACTAACAGCAACATAAAACATCTTAATATAGTAAATAATCATTTATCATCTAATCATCTACCTAGTTATCAAAACTACTTGTAAGTGGCTCGTTGGTCTAGGGGTATGATTCTCGCTTTGGGTGCGAGAGGTCCCGGGTTCAAATCCCGGACGAGCCCGTTCTTTTGCCTTTTGAACCTTATTTGATTTCTGAGTAATAATTAACTGGTGGTAGTCAAGATCTTAATGAGCCATACCCTCTAGGGATAGTATCTTTTCAGGAGGATAGATAGACAGACGTTGTGCCTCTTTCAAATTTTTTTATGACTCGCCGGCCGGTCGCCACTTTCGCTATTTAAACTGATTTTAGATTTACCTAAATTTACTAACTATATATTTCAGGAAGGCAAGTTGTTTACATCCTGCCGTCCAGAATCAACTCAAGGGCACACTGGCACAACCACAATCAAAGCGTATAACTACATGTCCCAGAACACATTGCGGGATAAACAGGTAACCATTTAAAAATCTTCTGCTAATCCTTTCATCATCCCATAGAATCGAGCGTTTCAGATGATCGCCAGTGATTGTGCGAGTCATATGTGAATGGTGACACAACGTTGGATTTTAGGAGAAACCTTACAGCGAGGAAATGGATTTGCATGCCATCATAAAGCAAATGGAGACCGGGGACCAAGACGCTGCCCTGGTAGCCTTGCAGACCTATAACAAGCAGGTAACACCATCACCATCACCGTCCATCACCACCATCATCTTTATCACCGCTATAGTGTACTAATCATTTCCATTGATTTAGTATAGGCCTAATATGAGCAAACATATTCACGCCATGTTGTGAATAACATAATATCCTACCCTGGGCAGTATATCCACCAGTTTCCCAGTCGATATCCTTTCAAAAGCTCTGCTTTCCTCAATTCTGTTGGGAAGTTGTAGTTGAGTTTTATAAAAAAGGGTATTTAGAGGGTATTTATTTTGTAGGCTATTGTATTGAACCCTGTGGTTGGAATTAAATATCTTAAATTAGCTTTTTCTGTATTCTTCACTTGCATGCTGGCAAATAGTCTTACATTATGCTGCCACCATACTAAAACTTCCTACGTTATATTCGTCTTGCCCAAGTAAATATCAACTGGCTTTACTAAATAGTCCCCATAGCTATCTGGGTGGATGTTCTGTGAAATAGTATTTAGTTCTTTCTCATTCACAGTATTATCTTTTAGGCTTAAATTCACAATATGTCTGGTAGCCATATACCTGAATCTTCAAGGAAAATGCAGTTCAGTTAAGTATCAGGCTATTGTACATTTATGTCAGGCGCTATTACAAAAAAACTACAAGCATAAATCTTGAGAAAGTGAAATCACAACAAGCATAGCTTTGCAGAATAACGCTACAATATTAATGGAAGCAGACAATCTTTCTACTACGCTATCAGCTTTAATACTTTGCTGACTAAACTTAAATGGTTGATGGACCAGACTGCTGACAGTAAGGCAGCCAGAACACGATCGCTCTAGCAAGTGCCGCAGTGAGAGCATAGATGTGAAAACAGTATTGTTAGGTTAACTTTAACACAATAGAGGTTAGTGTGTTTTGTCATCAATTCCCAAACCATTATTACTGAACTGCAGGATCCCATATTTTAGTGTAGAGTAGTCAAATGTGTTTTACTGTACAGGCAACACATTTGGTGGAACAAATGTATGTCTAGCTTTACAAAAACACAATTTCAAAAAAGAATTTGGCAAAACTCTCAAACATTGGTCATGGACCGTTATGGGACAAGAGACAGGCATTTATGAGACACTGTTGGACTTTGGTGTTGTCCGTCATCTTTAGAGAAGCACTGTGAGCATTTTTGACTCCCACAAGATCTGTCAGTGTTGGAGTTGAGCTGTGTAGCAGTAGGATTACACACACACACATACACATACACACACACACAGATACACAAATAGAATCTGAAATGACTTAGTCAAATCCTCTCTTCAGATCCCAGAGTCTAGCAGCTTAGTCACATACTGTTAGACCAGGGAGACATCTTCATGTTACCTGTGATATGCATGAAGAGACCACTGCACTTGTAATAAATATACTATAAATGTAAAAAAAATCTAGCTATAATATAAAATAGTTATACATATATTACATGTTAATAAAAATGTAAGATTTATAAAACTAGACATGCTGCAATGGTCTGGTCTCTACATTTCTATACTGTAGTTTGTTCAGGCAGTGGATCTTCCTGAACAGCCTCTTGCTGTTAACATAGTTTTTAATGCTGGCTTTTAACCTTTAACGCAAGCTTCATAGGTGTTTATCACTAATGATTCATTATTGGTGTTTATCACAAATTATGGTAATACAATGATAACTTGATTGAAATTCCATATAGACTCTTGTTAGAAAATACCTTGTAATCTATTATTTGTAGTGTTTTACTAGCCTGGTGCTTCACCGTCATCTCTTTATCCCACCCTGATAGGGCCGCCAATAGGGTGGTTGTGTGAAGGAACGCTGATGCAAACAGGGTTTCCAGACTATCATCTCAGAAAGTGACCCTAGAGCAAAAGACCTGCGGAGCCAGGCTACTGTTTTACAGCCCGTCTGAAAGAACATTGTGTGTTCTGTGGCAGTGTTTCACCTTTAGGGTAGTGTCAATGCTGATATTTGAACTCAATCAAAACTAAAACACAATGCCATAGTGTGCTCTAACAGAAGCCCCCACCCCCCTCTTTAAGTTATTGCCAAGGCTGGTATGGTGTGGTGTGGTTGTACTCCCATTTAAGAGCCAGGGCTCTGTAGAAACAGTGGATTTGTTCTTCAGCGTGTGCACAGAATGAGCAGCAAGCAGAACATTAGGAAATATTAGCTGAATTTGACAAAAAGCCTTTTAACTTATAATTGCTGACTTCACCTTTTTAAAGGGCTATGAAACCACTCTTATACGATGAAACACACATTGTGTTAGCCCTGTAATGTCATCACTATGCCATATGTTTCTAGTGCTTGTAAAGCTTGTTGACAAAAATATATTACAATCTATTATTTATACTGTTTTACAGCCCGTCTGAAAAATAAACGGTGTGTTCTGTGGGCAGTGCACTAGTGTGTCTATTTAAAGGGCCACCTACTCTAGCACACAGCTCTTAATACCATGAAACAAATGTTCTGTTAGCTACTATAGCTCTGTAGTTCAACATGTAGTTCATCGACATGATGTGTTAGCTCTACAGTGTAGATCATCATCACTGCACCTGTGATTCTGCTATGAACAGAGCTGGGGGCGTAGGCCAGTGGGGTGAACATTTCTACTGTTTTTCTTCTCCTTCTTTTGTTTCTCCTCTTTTAACGGCCCTTCCCTTCCTTTCACCATGCAGAAGAACCAATGCTTTACGTTCAGCAAAGAAGACAAGGCTCACAGAAAGGTATTTCTCCCTCCGGCACGGCATCTGCGCCTCATGATGTCATGTTTTGTAGTCTGCTTGAGGTTAATACTGTTTTGTTCTTTTTGGTTTGGCAGTGCAGATATTAGATTTTACACGAGCGCATGTTCATCGACAATAAAGAAACACTCCTCGACACAGTTTGAGCTATGAAAGGAAAGGGGGGCGGAAATGCTCAGGCTTGAGCTAAATGCCCCACATGGGATTTTCAAGCCAAAACAACATGTTTTTACAAGGCTAGTTTCAAGCACGCTTTCAAAACAATTCCTGGCACATCATGTCGTGTCCCTTTTGTAATATGCAAGCTTGTTGTGCAGTAATTGCATGGGTTAACACAGCTGTGTTGATTAGAATACATGAGCATTTTAATAAGCCATCTCACTGTTTCAACTGCTTCCTGTCTTGTGCATGGGAATGCACGGAATGGGGTTTACAAGAGTTATCAGTGATTAAAGCTTTCTTTCACGTCTCAGGCCAGTGGCTCTCAACAAGGGGGTCATGGTTTTTATAGGCCAATAATTTAATCTAGTAATTTTCTTTGAACTGATTAAACAAGTTGTTCGTAGCTCAGGGGGTCTTGAGCTATGAACCAGTTGTTTTTGTTTAAAAGGAGTTTGAAAACCGCTGTCTTAGACCATCTTGCCTGTTTATTGTGGTAGAAATAGGTCATGCAAATATAATTATATCAGAATAGTTTGTCAAATATGATGTGACTGACTAATTAGTTTAGTTTCTCTTGGTTAAACGTGTGCTAAATTATAAATGTATTTATGGAATGTATCATCTTTAATTGCATAGTGCCTAGTACGTCACACTGAAGATATAAAGATATTCCTATAAAATGAGGTTAATGTAAAGACTACAGTTACAGTTTGGGCCTATCATCTGAATTGTATCTGGTCACCTGTGATGTTCAGCGACTCGGTGAGTTGGTGCTTGGCTTCCTGGTCCGAGAACTGCAGCCATCTTGTCAGCTCGCCTGTCTCGAGAGCGTCCGCATCCTCTCGCGAGACAAACACTGCCTGAGCCCCTTCATCACCCGCTCAGCCATGGCCACCCTCGCCCGCTATGCTGGCATCGCCGTGGTTACAGCCACTCCCGCCCACAACCAGCCGGAAGAGGAACAAGGTAACTCAACGGTCGGTGATTGGTCTATCTAATGGAGGACTGCCCACCTGTTCTTGTGTTTTAAAGAAAAGATATCGCGCAAGAAATCCTAACGTATGCAGTATTATACTTTCTCTTCAGGCCGGTAAACGTGTATTTAACCAATCAGCTTTGTACTGGTAGCTATGGGCGTAGTTTAGGTTTTTCGACAATGAAAGTCACTTGAAAACAACAATGGCAGTTCCTAAAGAAGTTGAGGTAGATCTGAACTGGAGAGTATTTCCTCATTTAAAGAAAAGCCAATAATGTCATTAACGGCACCCAACTGATTTGACAGCTGACTCTGTTGGCTCACACAGGTTTATCCAATCACCTGGTAAGTATTATTTGAAAGTGCTTGGACGCCTCTCCAGATTGTGTGTAACAAACCTTGTGGCGCATCAGGTTAGGATTGAGCTGGAGTCGGTTTTAGATGGACTGTAGCATATTTCATGTTATTTTAAACGCAGTATGTGTTCCAGCCATCCATCCATGCATCGATCCATCCATGCATCCATGCATCCATGCATCCACTCATCCATCCATCCATCCATGAATCCATCCATCCATCCATCCATGAATCCATCCATCCATCCATGCATCCATCCATGCATCCATCCATCCATCCATCCAGTGTCATTATCACATTGTTTCCACCTTTCAGAGGAGGCAGAGGGAGGGCAAGGAGCAGAGGAGGTGGTCAAGGAACCATCTGCTCCTTCAGAGAACCCCGATCTGGAGGTGATCGTGGAGGCTCTGAAGTCCATCTGTAACATCTTGCTGCACAATGAAACAGGACAGGTGGGCCTTTCTATATGATCGCTAGGATATTAAACATTACAACAACAATGGTTGGATGCGTTTTTTTTTCTTATTATTTCATAGCACGCTGCATTCATAGGTGCATTTGAATTTGGCAAACATTGGTGGAGAACGCTTTTTCATTTCACGTCATTTCTGTGTAAATGTTCCAAATTGTTTGACTTCCCCAAACTGTAAACCCTATATTCAGCTTCCATGTGTGTTCGCCAATAAGTGACATTTGTTTGTGTTCGTTCGCAAGACACTTAACTTAACAACTGTTTGTACATGCTCGCAATCCTTTCGATTTTGAATGCTCATACAGTTTGGCGTGTGGTCAGACCATTAACAGTAGATGGACTAATGAGTGAGCGAGTGAGTGATTGATGTTGTGACTCACTCACAGGTGGTGGCGGCAGACCTGCAGTTGATGAAGAGTGTGGCCGAGAGGTTGAAACAGTCCCATGACCCCACCTGGAACCACGAGGTACGTGCGGGAGAGGGACCCAAGCCCTTTGACCTGGTATCATGTTATAGACGAGTAGACTAAACGTCTGTTAAGTACATGTACATGCCTCTTAAGCATGTCGGCATCAAGAAGTGACGTCGTAGATTTTCATTGGCTGTTGGTTGTTCATTATCACTAACAAGTCTGATAAACTGTTTACGTAATTCTGGCACAGCGCTAGTGCAGTAATTATTTACTAATCTCAGGCTTTCCATTTATTTTCAGCACTAACCGTAGCCTACTTAGTGAACAGATGTATAAGACCGGCTAACAGACAGACAAGTGTCGTTAAGTTTCACAATGAATTTCTCAGTATGTTTAATGTCCCTTGGTCACTGAGTTATGTAGTTGTCGTGCATGTCAACGAAAATACCTCTCCTGTCAAGTAGGCGGGTGTTGACAGCGCTGTGACCCAGACTTAACGCTGGCTCTGTGAGACTGGTTACAGGCTGACTGTACGCTGGCTCTGTGAGACTGGTTACAAGCTGACTGTACGCTGGTTCTGTGAGACTGGTTACAGGCTGACAGGGCTTGTTAGATTCTTTTTTTGCTCTTAAACCATTCATCAGTCTGCCTCGTCTTTCATGTGTCTCTCTAACCTCTCTGTCTTTGTCTTACTGTCTGTCTTACCCTCTCCCTGTCTTACCCTCTCTGTCTTAGTCTACCTGTCTTACCCTTTATCTGTCTTAGCCTCTCTCTGTCTGTCTGTTATCTTTCTCTTTAATACTGTCTCTCTGCCTGCCTGTCTCTCTGCCTGTGTTTATTTATTTTCCCCTCTCTTTACAGGTGCGTTTCTTCGACTTGCGTCTCACCTTCTTACTGACTGCCCTGCGGGTCGACATCCGAGCGCAGCTCGCTCAGGAGCTCCACGGCATTAGCCTCTTGGGTAGTTTCTTAATGCCGGCTCCCCCTGGTGGCATCGTTAGGCAACGCATCAAGAAGTGCACTTGTACTGACGTTCCAAACGTAAAAGACAAACTGACGCAGGAGCTCAGAAATCTGCAGATACTTTACAGCGTTGACGCTCATGAAGTAGAACTGTGTTCTAAACCTTGGCGTTAACATGCGTCAGACTTAGGGCTGTCCCGAATACCGTTTTACAGGTTTCGAAAACTTGATGGTATTTCCAAACGAGTATTCGAATACTCTTTCTCAAAAACACCATTAAAAACACTCAACTATAATTAAGAAGTATAAAAGAAGTATTCTTCGATTCCTAGCTTCAGTGAGCACACATGTAAATATAGCCATGCACTTTGATTGACACGTCAATTGAGCCAGTCAGAGCTGTCCAATAGCATATACCTCCTGTATTAGCCAATAAGAGTGTGTTGAATGAATAATCTCGCTCTCTTCTTACAAAGAGAGCCAATTGCAATCAATTGTGTTGATGACACAGTGTAGGGCAGGCAATTACATTTCAACATGTGTGTTTATATGGAGACAGTAGGGATTAATGGGAAAACATGCATGCATAATGTGAAAAAACAAATACTTGAATCCCAATATTTAAATCGAATACATGTCCAACAAACGAATACCTGAATAATCGAATATTTGGGGCCAGCCCTAGTCGGACTGCTAAAAAAAAGTTTTGTTGACCAAGTGATGTTTAAGACTAACATTAACATTATTTGTATCCAAAAAATTTTGTAATTTTGTTTGTCACATGTTTAAAACCTCACGTTAGAGTCAATGCTGATAATGGGTGACTCATATAGTTCACCCTGTTGGTAAAGTTATAATTGGCACAGATGATAGCTAAGGCCATAATAACGTTACAGTTTGTGTTACTGTACGTTACTGTAATCTCATCCAGAAGCTAATTCAAAGTCACTGAAATGTCAAATGTTGCAAGTAAGAAAACGGTTCAGCTAAAACATGACAGACTTTTTCCTGCATCTCCTAGGTAACCAGCTAGACGCCACACTGGGCTTGTGTTGGCCAGACACCTTGGAGACCGCACGGGCGGGGTTTGAGGGAGTCCCACATGAAGCGCTCCCCCCTCTTAGCAGGCAGCAGACGGAACGAGCCATGGAAATACTGAAAATACTCTTTAATATTACCTTTGACACCACCAGGCGTCAGGTCGACGAGGTTGGTATGCACCAGAGCCATGTAGACGAGAGTCGCGTCAACTCTGTTCACTCCAATGGATGTTTTTTTTTTCACAGCAATGGCGGATTGCGGAACCGCAAAACAGTTCCCGGAAGTACTATTAAATACTAGAAGCACCATATAAAATATATTATAAATGTATTTACTACTAATTACCAGAAATTACAGCTATGTGTATCTATCGGTTTGAATTGCCCACCAAGCACTTCCTGGAACTGTTTTGCGTCTACGTGAACCGTGAACTTCTACACGACTTTGGTAACAACTAGTTAGTTAATAGTTAATAATTAGACCTACTATTGAGTTTAGAGTTGCAGCCATTTTGATTTTTGCTAGCTCCGCCTTAAAAGTCGCTGAGCCACAAGCCAGTCAGCATCCAGGGGGATAGTTACATGTCTTTGTGTGTCTAGCTCTGATTGGTGGTCTAATGGTCTGCTAGATAATCAGATGTCTTGACCACTTATTAGAAAGTTAGTTTATCTTGATATAAACCTTGTCAGTGCATTTAAATGGTATAATATTAATGTTTGCGTGTGTGTGTGTGTGTGTGTGTGTGTGCAGGAGGAAGCTGCAGATTACAGACATCTGGGTGCCATATTGAGACACTGCCTGATGAGCCGTGCCGATGGAGAGGAACGCACGGAAGAGTTCCATAGGTTGGAACGCGCACACACACACACACACACACACACACACAAACACACATACACACACACACACACGATACGCCTTCAGTTTGTAATGGGAGTACTGCCACAAAACAACTGTGTGTATGTGTACTGTACTGTGTAATCACGACTCAGTAACAATACAGTTCTTAATGGGAGAGTATTTTTCTACTACAACTATGTTTGCAGACGTCAAAGTCCACCGGACATATTTTGTTATAATTTGCAATATTTATTAGGTTTCTGTTTTTGGGTTCACTAATTTCACTTTTAGTGCAGTGATAAGGTAACGTGTCACAGACTAAAAAGTCATATTTTCTATACCATTCCATATATATATTCCATATACTTTTTTTGTTGAATATCAAAAGATGTCAGGTGGACTATTTGTATACCTTATGTGTCATGGCTCATTTAAACTGCCTGCTCTTCGTGTGCGTGCATGTGTGTACATCAGTCATACGGTCAACTTGCTAGGAAACCTCCCACTGCCTTCTCTGGACGTCTTGTTGAAGCCTAAGGTCCAACATGGCTCCATCGAGTATATGGGCGTCAACATGGATGCAGTCAACATGCTGCTGGGGTTCATGGAGAAGAGGCTCGATCGGGTGAGTCCGTGCTTAGTGGCAAACAACAGTTATTTGTTCCTAGACAATGACACTTACCTCACCTCTGTCTTTAGGCTTCCTTGTTGTTTGTCTCTGTGTTTCTGTGTCTCTAAAGACTGTTTCAACAGTAAAAACAATAGCACTGGTAAACAGGCATGACTACGTAAGGCCCTGGGGATCTGCCCTGAGAGCATTGTCTAATCTAGTGTAACGAGCATATATTCAGTTCGCCCAAAGCCAAACGTGCAATATATACTGTAGAAAGAAACAATGAATAAATAGAAATGTATAAATAAATGGACAATCACAGGAACAAACGAGATACAGGGTGGGATACACATGGTAATAGAAAGACAAGGGTATAGAAAGACATATAAGGTAAAAGAAAGACATAATGGTATAGAAGGACAGACAGATAAGGGTATAGGGAGACAGACATTTAAGGGTATAGAAAGACAGAAAGATAAGTGTAAAGAAAGAAAGACAGACAGATAAGGGTATAAAAAGACATAATGATATATAGAAGGACAGACAGATAAGGGTGGGACACTCATTTCCTTTTTATATGATCCGCTTTTTCAAATCAAAGAAGGCACTTTTTTTTACTTTAAAAGATTAGTCTCTTGAAAAACCACGTCACTAGAACAAGCTGCCAATGTACATTTCCACATGTTTCAGTTATATTTTGGGTTCTCACTGCTAACCAGCTCTTACATTCATTAACTACTGTATACTAGCTATTGAAGGTAAAGTCAGCTATTGCAAGCTAATTGTAAGATAATACATATTTACTCGAATTCACCAATTATCTCCTTGCATTTCGCTATCTTATCGTTCTGTTTATGTTGAAAAGAATTATCTGATACTTCTACGCAGCCCTGGCTCCGTCAATAGGAACATAAACAAAGTAGCGAACACCGCTCACAACATCAAAGCCTTATTACCATGCTTTGCTTCACAATGCATTTCTATGTGGTGGGGCGGCGTCGCGGAGGAATATTGTTTTGATTTGAGCTCAGATTTAGCAAGCGTTCTGGTGAATGACCCTTTAACCCTTTAACGTTATCAGGGCCCATTGTGTCATGTTCTTTGCTAGGGTCAAACATCAACAGCTGATTAATGGCGTGTCTGTGTTTTCAGGGAAGCAAACTGAAAGAGACCCTCCTGCCGTCATTGAACCTGTTGACGGAGAGTGCTCGGGTCCACCGTGAGACCAGGAAGTTCCTCAGAGCCAAGGTAAATTGATCTTGTCCTGTTTTTTGTTTTTTTTTAGGTGTAGTCAGCGATTGTAAGCTAATACACTTTTTGTCAAATACAGCAAGTGGACTGCCCTGCTAGTGGACTGCCCGTTCTGTGTGAGCGCTGAAAGATAATCTGGTGTTTCTACACAGTCCTGGCTTTATAAATAGGAACACAAACAAAGTGATGCAGACCGTTTTAACTTCAACACACTAAACTTATATACAGTAACATACGTGCAATGTACTTGTTGTGTGCGTGCGCACGCAGGTCCTGCCCCCCCTGCGTGATGTGATCAACAGACCAGAGGTCGGCGACACCCTGCGGAACAAGTTGGTCCGTCTGATGACCCATATCGACACTGACGTTAAGAACTGCTCTGCGGAACTCCTGTTTGTTCTCAGTAAAGAAAGCGGTGAGAACACCATGTCGGTTTGCCCATTGAAGGGACTTAACACACTAAATGCCATTATGGTAATAATAATTACCGTTATTCCATAGGATCCTATATTATACAGCTGTGGGAATTTTTAAGACACTGTTGAAGCAGTTTCTCTGTTTAATTTTTTTTCTTTTGTACTGTATTTTTAGATTTGTATTTATATAACTGTTACATTTATCTTATTTGTTACATTTACATTATACAATTTAAAGAATATGCAGCAGTCGCTTTTTCCAAGGCTTCTATCTGTCTATCTGTCTGTCTGTCTATCTAAATTTGATAGACACTATCGATAGTGTATATATATATATATATCTTAATTAGTCTGTATGGGGAGGCAGGTCAGTCAGTTTCCTGCAGTAGATATCCAGGCCTGCTAAACAAATCTCCCCATATGTCAGATGATCAAGCAACTCCTTTGTTAATAACCAAAGGCTTTAATTGAAAGTGTGTTGCCACTGGTAAGGACCTGTTTGGATGGAGGTTAGAGTGCCATCTAGTGGCAGGTACCCCAATACTCTTTAGAGTGTTTGTGTTGTTGATGATTCTATTCCTATTATTGGCAGTAAATATAGTATATAGTGGTACTAAATACCACAATCCCACTATATTCTTCTTCTTCTTCTTCTTCTTTCAGTCTCTAGGTTCATTAAATACACAGGGTATGGGAATGCTGCAGGCCTATTGGCTGCCAGAGGCCTCCTGAGGGGGGGTAGAGACTCAGGCATCTACTCTGAAGATGAAGACTCTGAGACAGAGGAATACAAGGAGGCCAAAGCACAGTGAGTCACTCAGCTGCCTTACCTGTCTGTCTCTCTCTGTACCCCTACCTGTCTGTCTCTCTGTGCACTTGCCTGTCTGTCTCTGTACACTTGCCTGTCTGTCGCTCTGTAAACTTACCTGTCTGTCTCTCTCTGTACCCCTACCTGTATGTCAAGTCAAGTCAATTGTATTTATATAGCCCTTAATCACATTGCAGTCTCAAAGGGCTTTACAACCTACATTTCAC
>JAODTR010094375.1:0-13706 GCA_025399935.1 Amblyopsis rosae | reverse complement strand
GCATTAATGAGAAATTGAACAGGTGTTCCTAATAATCCTTTAGGTGAGTGTATATATATATATATATATATATATATATATACATATGTGTGTGTGTGTGTAAAATAATGTTTTGTTGCTACATCATGCTTAAAATATCCTTACACCTTGATGTGAACCTTTGTATAGCACCCGTAACCTATGACATATTAGTGCACACAGTGACATTTGGTATACATGTTCTGTCTGGTAGCTAGTGAACTGAAGCTATCGTCGATCGTCATGCTCCATTGGTTTGTATTGTATCTCAACTGTGCGTCAGCTAGAACTAGATAGCTTCTATCTGTGTCATGTGTGTTAGCTTTCTACCCAACGGCACATTTAATCTCAAGCAGGGTGTGTGGATTTATGATGATCAAAAAAAAAAACAACGATTCTGATGCTCATCTAAATATGAATCACTATAGTTTTGAAACCATATTTCCACACATCTGGTCTAACTTTTTTTATGCGGGGGATAAATGGTGGCCATGGTGACGATTGATGAGAGAAATCAATAGGGCTACGATGGTGAGCTAGACGTATTATTCAGGTAATTTGTGAGGATATATTTTACAGTTGGATGGATATTAGCCAGGATTATGTTGTAATTATTCAGTTAAAGGCGGGGTCAGTTATTCTTGAGAATGCTTGCTAATTTCCAGATCAAATCAAAACAATGTCCCTCTGCAGCGCCGACCCTCACATTGAAACACATTGTGAAGCAAAGTGTAGTACTTTGGCTTTGTTTTTTTCAGCATGCACAGAGCTAGCGAAATGCGATGCGGTATTTGGTGAATTTGACAATAAGTGTATTAGCTTACAATTACCTTGTAATAGCTGGCTATAACTTTAATGCAGCTGCCTGCCACTGGCTGTTTCTGAGCAGGTCAGGGAGACCGCGCACGCACACACACACACACACACACACACACACACACACACACACACACTTGGGACTGGGAGATGCGTTGAGCACACTTTGTTCTCTTGGAGATAACACATAAACAAAGCTCAACCGTGTGGACACATTGGCACCAGATAGACTAATGTATCTACAGGGACTCACTGGAGAATGTGCACAAACACATTTAAACACTGCAGAAACAGGCGTGGTTATGTTTTGCCAGCAGGGTGTACGTTTTAAGCCCTGAGAGCGAGTGAGCTAGCTTGCTAGCTAACTAGCTGGATATCAAATGTTAAACAATGTTCAGTTTGTGGTGTTTTCCATGTGCATAGTAGTACTGGAGGCTAGGGGAGGGCTACGTGTGTTAACAGTCGTGTAGTGCAGAGCTCTTCACATATCTATTTCAATATTTTGTTGCCAGGCCAACAGTAATGTATAGTGCCATGTATACAGATATTTTGTAATGTTCATAGCGTTGGCTGTATTTATGTTAATGCATTATTCAGGACATTTACATTTAAGTTTGGGATCAAATAATTTGTCAGGACACAGACCGCTTGTTGAAAACCTTTGGTGTTGGGTTAATACGTGTTATGAGGAGGTAGTGAGTCCTGATGAGTGTCTAGAGAGACACTGTTGTCACACACACACTGTATACTTCCTCCTCTAGTAACATACTTGGACGACTCTTGTTTAAGTTGAGCAAGCGTGGTTGCACATTTCAGTTGCAAGATCGCTTTTGCAACTATTTCATTCCTTGTGTGTCACAGGCATAAGTCTCTAATAAACGGGTGCGTGCGTGCGTGCGTGCGTGCGCCTGTGTTCTCTGGAAGGGATGATTGAAAGAGGAATGCAGAGTAAGTAAACGTGTTGTAAACGTTTGCGTTGTTTGTGTCAGGGAAGGAAACGAGCCTGGTGACCAGCTCAGCGTCACCTACAGAGAGCTGCTACGGCAGGTCTGCCAGTTCGCCAACGTCCTCAAGTCCCAAGGTACGTAGGTCCTCGCCATGGCAACCGTATCCCACAATACATTGTGGAAGACAATATGTTGGTATATTGGGCCAATAAGCCTAGATGTGGCTTTGGTAAAAAGCTCCTTCACATTTTGATTGTTCGCCTTTTCTGAACACTAATGAAGACTTTCTTTGGGGATGTAGAGTGGTTGGGGGATTGGGGGAGAACATTGAATCAGGTTTAAATTAAGGCTGAAAACCTGTGTGTGTGTGTGTGTGCGTGCAGGAGTCCAGAAGGGCGATCGGGTGTCCATTTACATGCCCATGGTCGTAGAGCTTGTGGTGGCCATGTTGGCGTGCGCCCGCATCGGCGCAGTGCACTCTATTGTGGTGAGTGGTTACCGTGGATACCGTGAAGGAGAGTGGCGTTGAGGCCGACGCCCACTGGAGGCTGACAAACTGTTCTATCTCTTTGGCGTCGAGCCATAAACATGCATTGAGCTTTTTCAGAGGTCCTTCATCAATATGTCTTCATGTTTGCACCGTTGTTAAAAAGTGCCTGTCAACTTAAAAGCAGGGTTAGTCACTCTGGAGAGCACATGCTAAATTTGAGCTCAAATCAAAGCAAACTCCCTCAGATGCTCCGACCCCACACATTGAAACCCAGGGCATTGTTGTTCCCCACGCTGTTTATATTCCAATTTACGGAGCCAGGGCTACAAGATGTGTAGAAGTACGAGATGTGTAGAAGTACTTGATTACCAGTTGTGTAGAAGTACCTGATGTGTAGAAGTACCAGATTTTTCAGCACGCATATAGAATGGTAAAATAGCGGTATGCAATGAGATAGTTAGCTTACAATAGCTGACTATCTATTTAACTGTAGCATTGTTGTCATTATTATTTTCTTGTAGATTAATTACACCTGCTGCCACTGTCTTTGCGATTTATGGAGGGAAGCCATTTAAATGTCTGTCTAACCCTACTTTTTGTTGTGTGTGTGTCTGTGTGTCTGTGTGTGTGTGTGTGTGTGTGTGTGTGTGTGTGTGTGCTCGCGCATGCACGCACGTACAGTTTGCAGGGTTTTCTGCTGAATCTCTGAGTGAGAGGATCCTAGACTCCCAGTGCTCCCTGCTCGTCACCGCAGGTTTGTGAGGCCCAGGCACCAGGCCCCAGGTCCCAGGCCCCAGGCCCCTGGCCCCAGGCCCTAGGCCCCAGGCACCAGGCACTAGCCCCAGGCCCCAGGCACCAGGCACCAGGCCCCAGGCCCCAGGCCCCAGGCCCCAGGCACCAGGCACCAGGCACCAGGCACCAGGCCCCAGGCCCCAGGCACCAGGCACCAGGCCCCAGGCCCCAGGCCCCAGACACTAGCCCCAGGCACCAGGCCCCAGGCACCAGCCCCAGACACTAGCCCCAGGCACCAGGCCCCAGGCCCCAGGCACCAGCCCCAGGCGCTAGCCCCCAGGCACCAGACACTAGCCCCAGGCACCAGACACTAGCCCCAGGCCCCAGGCCCCAGGCACCAGACACTAGCCCCAGGCCCCAGGCACCAGACACTAGCCCCAGGCCCCAGGCCCCAGGCACTAGCACCAGGCCCCAGTCCCAGGGCCCAGACCCCAGGCACCAGGCCACCGTGGGCTGAACGCAGTGGATATTTAGAGTGGACAAATACCGGGTCAGATAGGAGGGTCGCTAGCTTAGCCCAGGTGCTAATTAGTCGTTATTTTAGCCCAGGTGCTAATTAGCCCTTAGCTTAGCTCAGGCGCTAACTTAGCTTAGCGTGAGGTGATATATTATAACCATATTTTACATGTGTGTCTCACACACACACAGATGGATTCTACAGAGGAGATAAGCTGATTAGCTTAAAGCTCATTGCTGATGAAGCACTGCAGAAATGCAAAGACAAGTAAGTCCTACACACGCATGCACGCGCACACACACACGCACGCACGCATGCACGCACGCACAGAAGGCCTGCTGATTCAAACTGTCAAGGAAAATGCCAAAGCGTAGCTCTCTCTCATGTAATAGTTGATAGTTCTGTCTGTGAGTATGTGTTGTTTAATCTCTTATCTCTCAATCAGATACAGATTCATTACAACACCTCTGACATGCCATGCTAAAACATCACAACCCTGTGTGTGTCTGTCTGTCTCACTGTCTGTCTGCCTGCCTGTCTGCCTGCCTGTCTCTCTGCCTGTCTCTCTGTCTGCCTCTCTGTCTGCCTCTCTGTCTGCCTGTCTGTTCGTCCGTCTGTCTGCCTGTCTGTTCGTCCATCTGTCTGTCTGTAGGGGTTTCCCAGTCAACAGGTGCATTGTGTTGAGACACCTGTCTAAAGAGGTAGATGGTCCAGGATCTCAGTCTCCCCCAGCCAAACGTCCCTGTCCTGACATGCAGGTGCATACACATGCACACACACACATGCACGCAAACACACACACATGCATGTGCACACACACACACGTGCGCGTGACCCGTGTCCAGTCTGTCATCAGGAACCATTGTGAGTGGACTTCCTGTTGTGGGGTTGTCATGACGATCCTAACTGCTGAAGGTCACTTCTTATTTGAGTTACTTTAGAGTAACCCGCCTTTCTCATTAACTCCCCCTCCTCCCCTCCCCCCCTCCCCCTCCCCCTTCCCTTCTCCAGCCACAGAAACAGGCAGAGATGCTAAAGAAAAGACGTCCTGTTCCCCAGGTATTTTGTTTCAGCCCTCAACCTCCTGGGTTCCGCCGGGCATGTGTGCGACGTGTTTCGGCTCAGACGCACCTCATGGACTATGAAACAAATATTTAATAACACAATTACGCTATATACACAACTGCTTGTTTTTATAAGATGTGGAGTTAAATTGCAGTCGTTTTGGGAGTGGAAACGAGTAGGCCACTACTATAAGCTAATTATCTTCCTTAAAAAGTTGTTTTGTTGATCTCGTCAATACAACTGCCTCACAGCGCTCCGCTTCTGGAATGCTCTTGGTGGAAGTTGATATCTTTGGAGGACGGAACAAGCCCGCTTCGGAGCCGGAAAGCTCCGCACACACGCCCCGGTGGAATCTCTGTGTAGCCTCCCTACAACCCTCCATCCCTCCATCTCCCTCTCTCTCTCTCTCTCTCTAAATGAAATAACCCATTAACATAAATGGCAAAGTGTAGATAATGCTGCCACCTTTTGACACATTCCCATAATGCATATTTACGAGACGTCATGTTGGACAGTAATACCCTGCATAATTATATTTACAGCCGCGGAAAAACCACTGCACATTTCTTAAAATGTAATAGTATAAATATACTGTAAATGTCAAATATAAATAAGACAATTGTAGAAATATAGACCTAAAAATCTATTACAGTATTACATGTAACTGAAAAATAAATATGTGTAAATAGTAAAAATCTGAGAAAATGCTGCAGTGCTCACCTTAATTTTTCCTCAGCTTTACATATGTGATGTATTTTATTAAATTAGCTTGGTTCCCCTGAAATACAAGTATAGTTTGTTCATGAGGATCAAAATTCCGGTAGATAATTAATGAAGTAATGAACTCTTGAATACAGTAAAAGAGCACATCATTAATTTGAAATGGTGGTGTCCAGTTAGCAAGCCCTTAATCACATCACAGTCTCAAAGGGCTTCACAGGCCCACATTTCACATGGAAACAAACGACACCCCTTCTACCCATTCTTCCCAATCCACCCTAAAGCCCCGGACACACTGTAAGCGATCCGCTCGTAGCCCATCTGAGGTTGAGACTAGCTCGGTACCCGCCCACTTCGCATCGCCAATGGCTTCAAGTCGCTGAATCGCCTTGACTTTCAACTGCCTCTCGTCGGTGCCAGTCCGTGCCCTTAGGATGCAGCAACAATTGATTATTGATTACTGAGTAATGATTACTAAATACTAGGGGGGGCAGCAGTACACTGAAGCCACGGCTCGGTTCAATATGAATACACGTACCGTTCCACCCCTACTATATGCTATATATTACCCTGCGGTTATGAAGCATCCCGTTGTCCCTGACGACACCTGAAGTAGCTCTATTACAGGGAGGTTTCACCAATCCTCTCCTCTCGCCCTGTCTTGGCTGCTCTACTGTGCCTGCACTCTTATCCTATTGCTTGAGTCTAATGTTCACTTCTATTTGTCCCGGCTGCTTTATTATTTATTTATTTTTTATTTATTTATAACAAAAAAATATTTTAAGATTTGATTAGATTTTTTATAAATGTTTTACTTGACACGCATATAATCTGGAATGGGTTTTAAACCTGAGAACAGCTTTCTGGGAGATGTATTTCTGTGTGAATAAGCTCAAATCAGATCTTTGTTTTTATGGTCATCACCATAAATACAAATATTTTACCCATAAGCCCCTGTCTATAAAGGGCATTAGGCCGAACTGGCCCAGCTCTACTGTGGTTACACTTTGAACACGGGTCTTTCAGAGCGACTACCGTATTAAAATGTGTTAATATTAACATTCTCTCTCCTAGCTGCCGTGAGAGGCATGTCTCTGTCTAGCCGTATCTAACACTTGTTTTGCTTTTTACAATGTAGAATTCTGTGCGTGTGTGTGTGTGTGTGCCAGGTTCCATGGGACCCAGAGGTGGATGTATGCTGGCACCACGTGGTGAGCGTGGCGTCGGACCACTGTGAGCCAGAGTGGTGCGAGTCAGAGGACCCTCTCTTCATCCTCTACACCAGTGGCTCTACTGGGAAGCCCAAGGTACGCACACACACATGCACACACACATGCACGCACGCACACACACACATGCACACACACATGCACGCACGCACACATGCACACACGTACGCACGCACACACACACATGCACACACACATGCATACGCACGCACACACTCACGCACACATGCACACACGTACGCACGCAAACCCATGCACGCACGCACACATGCACACACGTACGCACGCACACACACATGCACACACACATGCACACACATACGCACGCACACCCATGCACACACGCACATGCACGCACGCACACATGCACACACGTACGCACGCACGCACACACATGCACACACACATGCACACACGTACACACGCACACCCATGCACACACGCACATGCACGCACACACATGCACACACATATGCACACCCATGCACGCACGCACACACACACGTGCGCACGCATGCATACACGCACATACACGCATGCTTGCACACACGTATGTACACCCATGCACGCACACAAGGATACTCACGCACACAAGGCATTAGATTAAATCACCGTATTGCAAATGTGACGTGCTTCTTTTGATGAGGACTCAAAGAATGTTTGTAGAGGCCATCCCCATGGTAACGCTCCTGTCTCTCCACCCCTTCTCCACAGGGCGTGTTGCACACGCTCAGTGGCTACATGATATACGCCGCCACCACCTTCAAGCTGGTGTTCGACTACCAGCCGGACGATGTGTACTGGTGCACGGCCGACATCGGCTGGATCACAGGCCACACCTACATCACATACGGCCCGCTGGCCAACGGGGCCACCGGCGTGCTGGTGAGCAGCATCGTGGGACTTGTAGTCCACGTTTTAACGTTACCTAGGTACACAATGTAGTCTCCGCGCCGGTCCGCTAGCTGCGTGTGCGCGTGTGTGTGTGTGCGCGCCTGTCCTTGTGTTTGCTTGCTGAAAAGATAATCCGGTGTTCCAACACAGCCCTGGCTCTATTAATAGGAACACAACACTATCCTAGCCATGGCAATATGTGTCCAATGTGGGAGGGCGGAGCTTCGGAGGGAGCGCCCTGTGGCGTCGAAGGAAGACGTGTTTTTGTCTTTCTCCAGCATCACTGACCCCATCCTTAACCGTGACTGAAGGCCGCCGCCCACTGAAGGCGTCGCTGCCCGTCGACGCCCAGGTTTAGAGCTCGGCTCTATTTCTCGGGCGTCGAGCCGTAAACATGCATTGAATATCTGCAGGTCTCTGAGCCCCTCTGTCAGTTTGACTTTACCTTTCGATTCTATTAGCTGCAATGTTGTACATCTATAATCTAGCCAGCTCTGATATTTTTGTCCATTTGTGGGATATATAAATGCCTCAATGTGTCAATTTATGAAGTTTATGTGTGTGTATTCACACACATAAGTGTAACAACATATGTAACATATGTAACAACGTAAAAAACAAATACATATTTGACTGTGTCCTACTTTAGCAGCAGTGAAACAGTCGTGTCAAACTATTACTGCATTGTTTGGAGGCCAACCTGATACCGCGGTAGAACTGTTTAACAGGAGCTAATATTTAACTAGCCTACACCCTTATGTTTAGCTCGCAGCACAAAGGCGGTGTGTTTGACGGTTTATGACGTATTCTATCTATTGGTAGATTATTGCTCAAAATAGTCTTGTACACTCATGGTTGAATCACACTGGTATTTTCCACAGTACAATAAAAATACGCCACCTTTTCTCACCTTTTTCTGAAATATGAAAATCATTTGGTATAATGGAATTTAACCAACACGTTTCTTAACAGCCCTTCATTTGATCCAGTTATTATTCCCAGGACAAGTCAAAGTGAAATCAAGCATCAGTCAGTCCCTGTCTTCACACACAGGGCCTTCTGGTGTGTGACTGACACGCACCTCCTCTCGCCATGCAGTAGGGGGCAGCAAAGTGCCTTTAAACTGCAGTGAAGGACTGTAGCTTCACTGAAGGCTGACTGATGGTGATGTTCACTCACTCATCTTAATGTGCGTGTGTGTGTGCAGTTTGAGGGCCTGCCCACCTACCCTGATGTGAGTCGTATGTGGGAGATTGTGGACAAATATCATGTGACCAAGTTCTACACGGCACCCACCGCCATAAGACTACTGATGAAGTACGGCAAGGAGCCAGTACACAAGTACGTCTCCATGACGACACGGGACCTGTATGAAATGTTCAATAAATAAATTATATGCATATGAAATAAATAAAGTAGGAAAGAAATATACAAATAAATGTAACCAATAAGAACATAGATGTATTACTTTGTCTAATAGAGGATTCATACATGTGACCTCAGCTAAATGTGCTAATAGAGGTGATTTACAGTTGCTAAAGCTATTTTCACACATGCTGTACTGTATAACCCTGCACTTTATAGGGACCGTTCCTGCATGGGGTTATGTGTGAACAGGAACGGGTCGATTAACCTGCTTATCTGCTTCCCCAATTCCCCACCTTGCGACCTAGTAAAATTCCATGGAACATGAATGAAAGCAGAACCAGTGCAGCGACAAGCACTAAATTCTGACGCAAACAAACCAATCAACAGTTACAAAAACATGTTTTATTTGCCTACAACTTTACACTCATCATGAGTTAAATAGATTTACTGTTTTTTATAGACAATTAATAAATACTATCAACAACGATCTCTTTCGGTCACACCGTCTGTTTCCTGTGAACAAGGGTTAGGTTTAAAGTAAAACACTGCTTGGTAATAACACAAAGCTAAAACGTTTGTATACTATATGTAAGCTATAGCAAATTCACATATCGTGTTGTAGCATGGCTTCTGCACATACAAATAGCCTCCTAGACAACAGTGTAAGATAAGGATGTATATGCTCAAAAGTAAGCTGTAAACTAAAGTCCTGAAAACGATTTGTTTATAGCGCTTGGCAGCATCTTTTAAGTGTGTTGCATTAGCTACTGCCCTCTGCTGGAAGGTACAGGCTATTGCACTATGCCGGTATTACCACGGCATGCATGAGCAGGTGCAAGAGGTAAATGTCCCTGGATGGAGCTGCATGTGTGAATAGAGGAAATCACTAGCTGTGCCTGCACGGCCATGCAGGTAATTTACCAGGAACAATGTGTGAAAAGGGCTTTAGATATGAACTGTGTAACATGATGTCAGATATGACAGTCAGTGTTTTTATGTTTTATCATTTATGTTTGCTTGTTTCTCTTACTCCTGTCTGTCTCTCCTGTCTGTCTATCTCTGTGTCTCCCCTACTTGTCTGTCTGCCTGCCTGCCTGTCTGTCTGCAGGTACAAGCGAGGGTCTCTGAAGGTCCTGGGTACGGTGGGAGAGCCCATCAACCCGGAGGCTTGGCAGTGGTATTACAACGTGGTGGGGGAGAGCAGGTGTCCCATCGTGGACACCTTCTGGCAGACTGAGACAGTGAGTACTGCCCTGCTCCGCTGCTATGGAGGGGGGAAAGAGGGAGGGTTGAGATGGAGGGAGGAAGATAGAAGGAAGGAAAAACTGCCATATTTGCCTTAACGGACTTCTCCCATAGAGTTCTATTGAGGACTCTCTAAGTGGTCTATCTCTTCTATATAATGTCTCTGGTGAAACTAGTGCCGTTTTCTGTCCCACCCTAGGGTGGTCACGTGCTAACACCTCTGCCTGCTGCCATGCCCATGAAGCCAGGCTCGGCTGTGAGTATGCAGATGCTTGATGCAACATTTATTCTAGAGATTGGTCATTAACCCCACCTTTGGCAGCTAGCCTTGTCATCTCTGCCTCTATACTATGTGTTGTTTGCCTTCTATCAAGATCAAAGTAGGTTGAGCAAGTAATTAACAACATAATATAAAGTATTTACAGGCAGGCACAGGTGTGTAGGAGCAGGTAGGGTTTTAGTGAGTACAGGTGTGTAGGAGCAGGTAGGGTTTCAGTGAGTACAGGTATTTAGGAGCAGGTAGGGTTTCAGTGAGTACAAGTATTTAGGAGCAGGTAGGGTTTCAGTGAGTGCAGGTATTTAGGAGCAGGAAGGGTTTCAGTGAGTACAGGTGTGTAGGAGCAGATAGGGTTTCAGTGAGTACAGGTGTGTAGGAGCTTTCAGTGAGTACAGGTGTGTAGGAGCAGGTAGGGTTTTTAGTGAGGTCAGGTATTTAGGAGCAGGTAGGGTTTCAGTACAACAGTATCTACAAGAGGGCTTACAGGCCCATGTCAGGAGTTAAACCCACGACCTCTTGGCACTAGCTTGGCGTGAGTGTATACTTATTGTTTCTGTGTGTGCGTAAAGGTTAGCGAGCTTTCTGTCTGAAATGAATCTCATGCCCATGCCTGGACAAGCAAAGGCTACAAAACTCTTCCCTCCCCCAACACAGACGTTCCCGTTCTTCGGGGTGGTGCCGGCCATCTTGAACGAGTCTGGAGAGGAGCTGGAGGGTCCGAGCGAAGGTTACCTGGTCAGAACTGTTATTTTCTCCTGGTTTGGGACCAGAAGGGCAGCGCATTACAGTGTAACTGCTCCCCAGCTCTGAGTCTGACTCCACCCACTGCACAGCTTTGAAGCTTTGACTCCACCCACAACCTTGAAGAACGCTCAAATGTAGTCAAGGAGCTGAGTAGGAGAAGGGAAGGAGCTTAGCGGGGGACCCCATTAACATTAGCGTTAACATTTGGATTTGATGATGACATAACGCACGAATGCACGAGATATACGGCTGGAAACCAGCCAGGTCCTGGGAGATGTTTAACAGATATGACATGTACAGCCATTTTCAGACCATAAAATTCAGATTTTTATGAAAAACTGCAATTTTGACAATATTAACATTTGTGTCTCACCTCAGTTCAGTGCTATTGTTTAGTTCATATAGTTTACACAAAAAAAAAATACAATTCAGGGTGCAGTTACACAGACAAATACCGAGTAGGAGCGCTGTAATGGCGTCAGGTGTAATGTGAGAGGCGCTCGATGGAGACCGGGCTGTGGCTAGTATCAAAACAGCAGCTATAAGACGCCACTTCAGCTCTGAATGACTTTAGAAGCCTCGAATAGCACAACGCACGGCAAGTTACTCGTTGTGGCTCACAGGCCTTTGTCAGGGTGCACAGGGAATACAGTCCAGGTCATTTCTGCATACAGTATGTGGTGATGGCTGCTGCAGTGTTTGCAGTCACTGCCCCCTACCTCTGGTAGCTTTTGAAACTACTGGACGGACTTTAACCATTCAGCATTGGTACAACTGCTTTGATTGTCTCATCTAGCTCTACCACCATTCAGAATCATGCATGACTTCATTGCACCTACACACCCTGACTGGGTTACCACACTATAATCTCAGCTAAATGTTTTAGCTGAGCCTGAGCCAGGCTAGCGAGTACTATTCCAAGCAACAGCTTGGGGTAGATTACCTCCATATGCAGCACATATACCGTACATGTATACAAGATCCTACTGAAATACTAGCAAAGGTGGCACAGTCCTTGTGCCTGAATGTGAGTCTTAGACACAAAGATTCCAACCTTGATTTAGTGGTAACTACTGTAAGTTGACCCAACTTCATAAAACCACAGGGCAGGATAGTTTAGTGTTCTAGCGTTGACCTACCTGTAAGCGTCAATGAGCAAGATGGCTAACCCCTACCTGCATCTTGCAATACACGTAATACACTGCTTAATGACTTCATTGTATAATCAGGAGACTGCCAACTCAAGTCTGTGTCTCTCCGTCTCTCCCTCAGGTGTTCAAACAGCCTTGGCCAGGTATAATGAGGACGGTGTATGGGAATCAGCTACGCTTTGAGACCACGTACTTTAAGAAGTTCCCTGGCTACTACGTTACAGGAGACGGTGAGACATCCGCACAGCTCCTCCCACACTTTACAGTGTAGCGTTCAGACTAGAGATGCACCGATTGACCGGATACCAATCGGATTTTTCAAAACATTTCGGCCGGTCTGTGTTCCGGTAGCCTACTTACACATTACTTCTTGGTGTGGAACTTAAAATGTGTGTCCAAAGAAGATGTCAAGTCGTAGGTAAGCTACAGTAAATTTATTTTTATACAGAGAATACACACTTTGAGTGTCAATATCTAGCAAGTATAACAGAGCAAAACCATTTGCATAGTAGCCTATTGTTCATCTCACTGAAAAAAATAAGTTATGTGGCTTATTTTTCACATAGCATACTTAACCGCCAGTCTTAACGTACCGTGACAGTCATGTCTCTGTTTTGATGACTCGCAGTTGGAGACGCAGGGTGTAGATTGTAGATGTCCTACTGGTGGCGACAGTTCTATTACACATGGCTCGAAGATGAAAAGATTTGGGCAGTTATATATCTTTCCGTGTCTCCTGGGCTGCTCCCTGCACCATCCTGTTAAACGGACTCGTAAAAATGTAAACACATGACAAACCAGCGTTGGCGGTTAAGGGGCCGTCAACAAATTCCTATGACGGCGATTGCTGTCTTAAAACATGAGTACATTTAAAATCTGCATCTAAATGTACAATAAAATCGGAATCGGTTAAAACCGGAACCGGCCGATCAGGCTTGAAAAAAAAAACGGTAATCGGAATCGGTCAGGAAAAATGCCAATCGGTGCATCCCTAGTTCAGACACACTGCTAACAATAGAACGATGGCATCCTACAGGTTGCCGCAGAGACAAGGACGGCTACTACTGGATCACCGGGAGAATCGACGACATGCTGAATGTGTCAGGTAGGCTACCGTTTGCCCATGCCAAATCAGAGTTGTGTGCGTGGGTTGAATTTCTTTCTGCCTGACCTGACCTGACGTCTTCCATTCAGAATTGCTTTGTTCTCTTTCTCTCTCTCTCTCTCTCTCACTCTCACTCTCACTCTCACTCTCTGTAAATCTGACTCACTGGCTGACTCACTGTCTTTGGTTTCACTCTAAGTGTATATATACAGCATTCTTTTGTTTTGTTTAGTTTTTACCCAATATACCAGGGCTATTAAACTCCGGTCCAGGAGGGCCGCACCCTGCATGTTTTAGATCTCTCCCTGCTCCAACACACCTGATTCAAATGAACGGGTCGTTATCATGCTGTGTGTTGGAGCAGGGAGAGATCTAAAACATGCAGGGT
>JAODTR010094364.1:0-13708 GCA_025399935.1 Amblyopsis rosae | reverse complement strand
TCAGAGCTTTCCAATGTGGCTCAGGAAAGGGAGGTTTGGGGTCCCCTGCTGGAGCTGCTGCCCCCGCGACCCGACTCCGGATAAGCGGAATACGATGGATGGATGGATGGTTATAATAATAATAATAATAATAAGTAGGCTAATATAAAATAATGTTAGCGTTTTAATTTGCTAATCAAATTAAGTTATTTTCCTGATGTATAATAATAATAATAATAAATAATAATAATAGTAAGTAGACTAATACAAATAACGCTAGCGTTTTCATTTGATAATCAAATTAAGTTATTCTCCTTATGTGATTCACTCAAAGATGTTCAAACTTTGCACGGCTGCATAGGTTGTTGATTAATGACACACTTATTGACCAATACGACATGATTCCCCTGCAGCTAAAAGGACCACACCACTTCTGGAGTACATCAAGAATAAGAAACTTGAGAAGCAGGTGTGTGAGAGAGAGAAAAAGACCATGATGATACAATGACCACAATTATTCTTCCTCCAAATGTTGTGCGTGTCACCACGCAGCTCACTGTGATATCGTCTGTCATCCCACACAGAGGATACGAGACGAGAGGAGAGAGGAGAGGAGGAGACGAGAGCTTGAGAAGAAACGGCAAAGGGAGGAGGAGAAGAGAAAGCGAAGAGAGGAGGAGAGACGCAAACGAAAGGAGGTGGAAAAGCAGAAGAAACTGTCTGAAAAGGAAATAAAAATAAAGGTTGTTTTTATTAAACTTTTATAAATCATAAAGGTTTTCATTAAACTTTCATGAATCGCTGCAAACCTCACCCTGTCATTTCTGTATGCTGCATGCTGATATACATCACTACAAGGTGTCTCATTGCCACGTTCTGCCTTCTCACATCCTGTTAGCTGCTCAAGAAGAGTGACAGGGACGATGATGTTGTCGTGGATACAGATCTTCTGAAGGACAAAGGTGACGGCGGCGGCAGCGGCGACACAGAAAAAGGCAAATGGGAGAAACCAGGAGGACAGCTGAAGTCAAAAGAACCCAAGGACAGGTAAGGTTCAAACCATCCTCCGCTCTTCTCTGGCAAAGCACAGTGTTTGTATATAACCTATCTCCCCTTTGACCGCCAGGGGTCACTGCGAGAGACGCAATGTATTGCCATAGTTGCTTGTGGTGGATGTAAAGAAATGAACATGTGGAATACATATTAACAGTATATATTAATAGTATATGTTATGAGCTATCTCCCCTGTGACCACCAGGGGTCACCCTGATAGCGACAAAGAGCAGCGGGAGCAGCAAGGGCGGAGGCAGAAGGACAAGGACCACCGTGGGAAGGACGAGGAGAGGAAACGCCAGCGTTACGACTTCGACAAGTTCATGCGCCGTAAGGACGAGACCAAGTGGGGCAAAGGCTACTGCCAGGAGCGCACCAAGAAGGACGGCCATCATCATCACCACCACCACCATCACCATGGCTACTCCTCCTCTTACTGTGCCGACAGCGGCGACAAACTGGGAAAGGAGGACCGGGAGGATGCGGGAAGTAGGAAGGAGCGCCTCCGAAACAAGGTGAGCGAGAAGGTGAGCACGAAACTGGGTGAGGTGGTGGCGTGGGCGGGGGGGGGTATGTCTGTCTCCAATCCTCCCTCTCAACGCCCAGTGGGTAGCACTGTGGCCTCACAGCAAGAAGGTCCCGTGTTCGAACCCCCGGTCGTCCCGACCCTTCTGTGTGGACTTTGCATGTTCTCCTCGTGTCTGCGAGGGTTTGGTTCACTCACCAGTCAGCGTCATGTGACCAGTAACACTGGCTCCAATCTGGAGTTGGTCCCTGCACAGCGGCTGCCCACTATGACCAAAAGAACCAGATCACGGGTACTAGTGGCCGAAATGAGTTGTCTCAGCAGGGTGGCTGGCATCTCCCTTAGAGGCAGGGTGAGAAGCTCAGCTATCCGTGAGGAACTCAGAGTAGAGCCGCTGCTCCTTTGCATCGAAAAGAGCCAGTTGAGGTGGTACAGGTATCTGGGCGCCTCCCTAAGGAGGTGTTCCAGGCACGTCCAGCTGGTAGGAAGCCACGAGAAAGACCCAGGACTAGGTGGAGAGATTATATCTCCACATTCCCCTGCTGGAGGTGCTTCCCCCGCGACCCGACTACAGATAAGTCGATGATGATGGATGGGTGGCTCCAAAGAATGATACTTCTGTATTTATTTTTCGGAAGGAGGCTTTATGCAGACCAGAATGACCCAGTATTCCATGCAAGTCAATGGGAAGGTCTCCAGAGTTCACCATACTATTGCCCAGAATTAATCTAAGGGTGTTAATGAGTATTTTGAGTATATAACATTAATTCCCAAGTACATACGTTCAATCTGAGGCCAGTATTTTTGCAGCAAACTGCATTGGTGTAAATTGACATGGTCTCAGGCCATGCAGGGTGGATGTATCTGCCTGGGCGCTGCTTACGTCAGCCTCCACAGCATAATGGCGTTGGTGACACTTAAGAGACCAGAACGGTTCCATTGTTGCTCCAATAAAATCCATTACTACGCTCCATCTTTGTATAATTATGAAATCTTTGGTTATACTCTCCTCTCCCATGACTCTGCTCTCTGCTCCTCCACCCCCCCCCCCCCCCAATCCCCCACCCATGCAGGACCGACCCGCCATGCAGCTTTACCAGCCCGGCACACGCAACCACAAGCGCATGAGCTCAGCGGGCAAAGGCTACGACCGGCTGCCAGCAGGCCTCTCGCCCGAGCCAGGATCGGAACACTGCTATGAGGTCATCGCCATGGGAACAGGGTCGGAGAAGAGCAAGGATGAGTAGCCAGCTATGCCTCATAGTTCACTCTAATTTAGTAATGGCATTGATGGCTTTCAATACTGGTAAAGTTTTGTTTTGGTATATTGTTTAAACAGATTATACAAATTTGTTTGTATGTATCTAGTAAATCCACTAAATTCAGGTCATTTTTTTTCAACATCTGTCAGGCCTACCTTAGTGCTTCATGGATACACTCGTGGTTTAGAAATTGCAGCCTTTGATCAGTTGTTTTTAAATAAGAGGCCATTTACTCAGAGCTAGTCGGCTGCTCGTCTGTAAACCCCATGACCTCTTCCTCTGCAGGAGATACTGCTACTACACATTTGTAGAATGCATTGAACTAGTGGTGTGCTGCATTCTGTATTTATCACAAACCAATTACATTTATTAATATTTCAATTACATATGTAAGTAATGTAATTGAAATATTACTTTAAGATTATTAATCTGAAATATAAAAAAGAAAGGATATCCTGTGTAGGTGTGTGTGTGTGTGTGTGTGTGTGTGTGTGTGTGTGTGGTGTTGAGGGAAATGTTTTACGAAAATCTGTGTTATACTTTCTATATACCGCATCGCTTCAATATAACATGCGAGAGGGTTGAGGGGAAATATAAACGTCCTGTGCTGTTTGCACAGATTTCTATCAAGCTGTATTGTATTGGAATCCCTACTGACACTGGTGATATAGTTGTATGTGTAACACGCCTCATCTACAGTAGTTTTCCTTTGTTTAAGGTGTAAAAAGAAATAAAGCCAATTGTGTGCTTTGGTCGATTAAAAGCTGTCTTGGTTCATTGGCTTTGTAAAGGTGTAGCAGTTAGGGAGGGACCTGTACTGATTTTGCTTTACAAAGCTGTGAGTCATTCCTGGCCACTTGAAAGCATGTGTAAGTTTCATTTCACATAGCTAACATCACTGAGGATAAACTAAAGTGATAACAAAGGTACACCTAAATCTAAATCACTGTCTTTGTTTTATATAATATATTATATTTAGCAGTAAAATATTAATTATTAGTTAAGGGTAAAAACTGCATCTGAGGTTTCCAACAGGCCTGCAAAATAGACCTGGCGACCTATCTCGATCTTGATAGTACCGTACTGTCGAACGTTTATTAATTTTTTTCTAGCAGTACAAAGCCATATCAATTAATAAAAATACACCAAATTAAATCAAGAGCAACAATGTAAAATGATAAAATCGTAAATTAAATGAGTTAACGAGGTAGAGCAACTGAGAATAACATGTTAATAAAAGCAGTATATATATCAATCCTCAAAGAAAAGGAGGCCAAGAAAAAAGCCTTTGTCGGTGGATTTTGTATATGGGTTTTAGAGGCACAAATGTTGTATTACCAAATGATTCTAATGATTACAACAACAGGAAACAGATTCTAAGCAGGCAACATGTGCACCTTGTGAATTACTATGCAATATTCAGAGGCAGACGTTACAAATAGAGAACCATTTGGACATATTAGCATGAAACATTTTTCAACTTTTTAGCATTGTTTGACATTATTTTCCATCCAAAGCTGATTAATGTTAACAGTCCATTCATCATTCACTATCAAGCGAAACGTCATGTAAGGTATTTAATGAATGAGCCATTTGGGACACAAAATCAGAAAATCTAATTAAATTATCCTAACTGCTTGGTTTGGATATGGCTTGTTCATTTTGTCCTCAGCTTTTAAAGAGCTGTAGATAGAATTATATCCAGCCCATGGATACAGCAGAGTGCCTCTCTACCTCTTTAGTGTGCTATAGGGTAAAAACATTCACATGGCACTCACTTCCTGTTACACGCACGCCACAGTCTGCGCAAACCTCAAGTGAAAGAACCTCGCTATCCATTCCTAACGGTTGTTCACAAACTCGTATGCCTTGTGTCACTCCTGCCTGTGTGTTCTAGGTGAGTACTTCACTAACTTGCAAATATACAGTATATTGTATTGTGTTATCTTATATTATTTGGTTTTATTGTTTAATATACTATACAAAAAAGGTAAATATGTGATATATTAGTACAGCATAACCATTTATTTAAAATTTACCATGATAATATAACCTTTAGATAGTTGTGACTATTAAAATTTGTAAAAACAAAAAAAACTAATGTTTTGAGTTTTTGTTATCTAGTTTCATCTAGTTTCCGTTAATTTGTAGTATAGATGTTTACCCAACATTTGGTTTGAGGTTACTTCCCCACAACGTCTGTGTAGCAGAAAGTGTTTGCGGTGCTTTCCAATGTTTTTACAGAGGATGAAATAATGCATTGATTTAATGCCATCTTACAAAATTCTGACTAAAATTAAACTGTTATATTGTGTCTGATTGAATGATACTGGTTACATCCGTACAGGTTACAACATAGCAAATCAAGCATATCAAGTGTGCTCTTTTCCTGTGTGAAAACCTCAACTGACAAAACAACAATGTCATACACCTTCTCAGCAACCTTCAGCATACGGTAGATATATATATATATATATATATATATATATATATATATATAGTGTGAGTTTTTCAATCTAACGCACTGTATATCATAAATGAAAGTGTGATGAAGGTTACTGACGTAGGCTGTGTTGCATAATTTTGTCCAAGACATGACTGTTTGGTGGGCACATGTTGCCACCAAACAGGGTGGAGGAGAACCACATTGCCCAATGCAAGCACACCTCACAGTATGTTCTGCACATTCTGGATAGTTACAGTGCCCCTCTGCCTACGCATTCGGGAGCATGTGAACATGAAGTGGAAAAAGAAATACTGTATGGTTGTATACTGTCTCTCATGTCTACAGCTTTTAGATCAGCACTTCTTATTTAATTCTTATTAATACGCACTCTTTTGCTAGTTTAGGCTTCTAGCAAATTGATTTATATGAAATATGAATGTACTGTTTATGTTGCTATCATTACTCTAACAGACTGTTGTTTGTTAGTGTGTATGACCTAGTGGATACAACTTTGGGTAAAAGCGTCTGCTAAATGCTATAGATGTAAATGTACACAATGCACAGATTGTCATCCTCATAGACGCTTGTGTCTGTCTGTCTGTCTGTCTGTCTGTCTGTCCGACTATCCTCAGGTGCATGGTAATCAAGAGGCCGCACCCCCCACTGCCCCACAATGCCCCACAACCTCTCCAGTTCAAAGCTGGACAACGCCACACTTTTGCTCTTCCAGAACAACGGTGCCAGCCTGGCTATCTCCATCATCTACATAGTGGTCACCTTTGTCAACCTGGGCGGCAACGGCCTCTCCATGTGGCTGCTCCTATTCCGCACCGCTCCCAAGACGCCGTCCGTCATCTTCATGATCAACCTGACCCTCACTGACCTGCTTCTGGGGACGGCCCTGCCATTCCAGATAGCCTACCAGCTCCAGGGATACAACTGGACCCTGGGCTCCAACATGTGCAGGTATTGTTCTTGTTTATTGCATTGAGCAAAAATAAAGGTGCAGCTTTAAGTGAGATTTTCTGTTTTATCGGGCAACTGTTGTCAAGGTACAGTACACAGCGTGTTTATGGAGCTAACCTTATTCCAATAGTCTCTCCTCTTACTGTACCTTATTGTTGAGGGTGAAAGTGTCTGAGCAGCACTTCAATCAGACAGGTGTTGCCAGAGACAGACTCTTCTGTTGGTACTGGAGCTGATAGGAAGGGTAGCCCCTTGAGATGTATATCATTTCCGTGTGAGGGCTATGAGTACAATAAAATAAAAAACCAACAACACCTGGCAAATGCACCTTCCTTACCCTCTCCCCCACCAGCCGTATTACAAAATCATAAGATGCAAAGACCATCCTGTTTGCGGTGAGCTGCCTGCCAGCGCTGTTAACCTCACCTCGGTAAACGGGATCATTCAACAGCCTCTTCAGGAATCCCCATGTTTGTTCCACAGTATATCTTAGTGATTCTTAACTTGTGGGTCTCGACCAAAAAGTGTGTCATCAAGAAGTCTTTTTAACTTTTATTAATTTTATTTTATTATTCATATTATAAATAAGTATAATGGTTCGGATAATAAATACATTTTGGGTTGTGGCGCCCCAGGACTAATGTCGGTCCTGAGGTTAGACCATCATGAATGTACAAGCATACTTATTTTGAACAGATGGGAATAACAGAATCACAGTAATAACACGTATGACGTACTAAAAGGTGTGACTTCTTCAGGCTACATGCTAGGTGGTAGAGTACGAGCTAGTATCACTTCACATTTGTATTTAAAAGCACCATTTTTGGCAGGGCATTCCCATATGTAGTGTATGCCATGTATAATGGTGAGCAGAATTAGTGTTTGAGCATGAAATCAATAGAAATAATCAAGAATTGTCATAGTGCTTGCCTGGCTAAAGCCATTCTGATTGTGTATGTTGTGCTCTGTAAATCACACATTTTCTAATATTGGGGAATGCATAGCTTCTTGGGGTATGGGACAATCTTGTAATAATACTAGCCTATACTGTACTTCTTATATTTATAATTTCTGTGTAGGCCTAGTAGTAGACAAGTTATGACCACAACAATATTCTGATAGTTTATTTTGGACCCATTCAGAAAGGTAGAAACCGTTAAATAATGTAGCTACTTATATTATAATTCTAGTCCAGATAAGTGTGGTACTACTTTGACTTGCAAAATCATTGAAAAGCGGGTACATAAGCCAGACATGCCATGTCAGTCTGGAAACGTTCAACTAAAGACGGTTGGGTGGAGGTCCTCTTGGTGGGAAGTCAGGTGGTGTTGACATAAATTAATTGACGTGTTCAGAAAGATCATCCCCGCTGGGCTGACTGGTTTAAGGGATCCCATAACTATTTAAATTACACCTATTGGCCTTATTGAAGTGGCAGTCAGAACAGAGAGAATATCCAGTATCGTTTGGCCAGAGCTTACAAAATCTATATGCTTTTAACTAGGGATGGCACCGATACGATACTGAGATCGGAAATCGGTCCAATACTGACTTAAATGAATTTAACGCTGGAATCGGATCAGTACTCGCTATCGCCCAATACCCAAAGTGCCGGTATCTGTATCGGTATTGGGACTGAAAAGACTGGATAGTGCCATCCCTACTTTCAACCAGGTAATTTCTGCCCCTCTCTAATAAGCACTCTCAGGTTTGTCTCCTGAGTTGCCTGTGTCATTGAAACCCGTATTACAGCATCATTATAGCACATTCCCCTCCCACACCGCCTGTGTGCAGTGACGTAGCTAGCCTACCTATTTTCTCCCGCAGCATAAAGATCTCTCACCGGCACCTTGTCTGGCTGTTTAAACCAGTGGCGTGCATCTCTGACTGCTAAACAGGAACCTCCGGTACTGAGAAATTAATACAATGTGGAAGTGCCAAAATCTGCAGTTCCTCAAATGGGGATTGACTCCATCTTGACTCTGGGGAAAGTGGCTGGCTGCAATAGGGAGTCAATACCCATAGACTCCCATGTTAAAATGTACAACTTTACAGCAAAAATAAACATGTTAAGGCTTAGCTTGGTCAAAATAAAAATAATACAATAAATTAAATTGGTACCTATAGCTATCCCCTTCATGACAATTGTTCGGGGGTCAATGTTTTTATAATACATCAGTAATATATTTTTTTACAGAGCCTAGTGACGTTTGTCCGTTTTTCTACAACACTGTCTGTGTTTTCTCCCCCATCCCTCCGCCAGGTTCCTGACCCTGGTGTTTTACACCAACATGTACTGCTCCATCCTGACCATGATGGCCATCAGCGTGGACCGCTACCTGGGAATCATCAGGCCCATGCGCTTCAGGCAGCACGCGGGGCGGAAGGCCCTGGCGGTGCTGGGCTGCATCCTCATGTGGGCCGTTGTCCTGGCCGTGCTGTACCCCCTCATGACCACCGACCTGACCTTCCACATCCCGGAGCTGGGCATCACCACCTGCTTCGACGTGCTGAAGAAGGACATGCTACCGTCGCTGGGCGCCTGGGCCTCCTTTCTCTTCAGCATGGTCATCGTGCTCTTCCTCATCCCGTTCGCCATCACCGTGTTCTGCTACGTCAACATCATACGCACGCTGGCCGTCGTCTCCCAGACGGGCCAGAAGAAGAGGGCGACGCGCCTGGCCGTGATCGTTCTCCTGGTGTTCACGCTGTGTTTCGCCCCCAACAACATCCTCCTCCTGGCTCACAGCGTGCGGAAGCTCTTCTTCCAGCAGTCCCTCTACATGGCCTACAAACTGTCGCTCTCCTTCAGTTGCCTCAACAGCTGCCTGGACCCCTTTATTTACTACTTTGCCTCCAAAGAGTTTCGCCAGAAGCTGAGGCAGATGCTGAGGCTGAGCAGCCTGAGCAGCGTGGCGGAAATTGGTCGCTCAGATTACCAGAACAACTTCTCCGGCCCGTGCTCAGACGCGTATCTTGAGCAACGAGAGACATCGGTCTTAAGACAGATGTCCTTGTAGACTGAAAGACTGTCAGATTCACACAAAACTCATGTATACAAATATCCACCTCAGTGGCTTCACTGACAACATATACAAAAAATGTATAGCCTATAATAATAAAATGTGAATACAATGTAAATACTGTGAATAAATCAGTGACACGATTTGATATGAACTAAGCTAATACATATTAGGCTAACTGAAATGTTAACTAATGAAAATGGTCAAATAGCTGTGTAAATATCTGCTGTTTAATATATTCTGTTTTCTTTTGGTCTGCTATATGTGTGTTATACTCTTAAATCACAACACTGGGATGAGCACATGATGTTCATAAAGGAAGTAGGAATATAGAAATTAAATGCTCTCTTGCTAAATTACAGGAAAAACATTTGTTTATAAATTAAAAGGCATGTAGTATTTAATAAGAATTAACATGAGGTTAATTCAATTGATTATTACATTTCTTATTCAATATTCAAGAAAACAACACATTGTATATTGTAATGAAACGTATTACCAATAGCAAATAACTTCGCGCGATTGGTGGATTTTGTTCGGGTATAATGTCGTCACTGTGTACGCATAGTCACGTGTTCAAAGCAAACAGGAATCAGATGAATCTGACAATCAGATCCTTAACTTTTGCAGGTTTGTGCAATCTGTTTTTTACTCACCTTTTACGAAAGTGGCTATAATTGTATCACTCAAAGGTTATTACTTTATGCATTTATAGAGTGCATTTACTTACGCGTCCTGCGAATAAATTAGCCTCGCATTGCTACAGTAGTAAACAAGATATTGTATTGATAGAAATTCACGAAAACATACTTCTGTGTCCACAACATATTGGACAGAACATCTTGCCGCGGCATACTAAACAACGATAACATATGCAGCCGTAGACCTATCACAAATAATAACACATGAACACTGCTTATAAATATGCCTGAGGTACTAACCTCACATGCCAGATTAATTGTTAGTCAACTCTGCGAAATTAAACTGAAGCTGGCAAGATCACCGTACAGCTCTGCATACAGTGAACTCTATGCTTAGTAAATTGGTCAAGTAGCGTAGTACTATAGCGCCAATTTAGTTGAAAAGTATGGACATAGTTGGTTTGTTGCATACTGTATGTGTCAGTATGGAGAAATTAATTATTAGCAGTTCTATTATATACAAGATTCAGATTCACTTTATTGTCATATGCTTCCCACAGTTGAGTACAATAGAACACAATGAAATGTGTTTTGCCATTGCTCTCTCCACCCTTAAAGTTACAATATTGTCTGTCTTCCTTCCAATGCCTCCATCATGCAGCCTTGTAACCTTACCACAGTACGACCACTGGAGTGGAAATGTTCTCCAGCCAGTACCATATACTGAATACTGAGTCATTGTCCTCCTTAGCATGCGTTATTATGTCACATGTTTGCTTGCATGCGGGCGTGGGCTTGCCTTCAGTGGCAGTACGGTATAAGTAAACAGCTGCTTTCAGCTGACGGTCCCTCTTCACAAAGGCCATCTGTCGGGAAAACACACACACTCACACAGGCACATTTTTTTTCTCACAAAATGTTTAACTTTGTTCCACAGCCGAAGGACAGTGGGGAGAAGACCGGCATGTTGCTGAACCCTGTCATTTCCAAACTGACCGGTAAACTGGTAGTCCTGGCCAGCGCTTCGCCTCGGAGACTGGAAATCCTCACCAACGTGGTAAAGAGCTTGTTGTTATTGACTTATAGAGCTGCATGTTGAAGCCACGTAATCAAGAAAAGACATTAGACAACTAAATGTTGTACAGACTCTTAGTATGCTCAAACTGTTTCTCAAATCAGATCTAAAGAGACAACTATCCCCAGTACACCTGACCTCGTTATTTGCAAGCGATCAGATCTGACTGACTGCTGTGGTAAAGACGAAGGCATCCTACGGAGCTACACTGATCACGCTGTTGCTAAAGCAGATGCAGGAGAAATGGAGACGCTTATAGCCCTCCAAACAATCGTGCTGTCAATTTGTGGTGCAGGTCCCTTATCACACCGGACAAAGTCAGAGCTCGTGTTAGGGCTGGGGGCGATATCGACCAAAAATAATATCCCGATATATTTAGGTTGAATACCGATACACGATATATATCGGTATTTCCTATGAAGTGGGCTAAATCCTTCAGGCGTAGAGAAAAATACAGGAAACCCGACGGAAAAGTGACATTTTAAATTTTTAGCGACATTAATTGACATACATGTGAGCTTTATCTGGTGGTCACTCGCTCCTGACTCCACCCCTCAGGCCAAGTGCAGGCATGGAGGGAGAGACGAACAAATGAAAAAAGTAATGAATAAATGCATAATATAACTATATCAATATAAACGATATTGTCTAATCTTCTATCTCTTTTGAAAAAATTCGATATACCGGAATCTCAAGTATCTTCTTGGCCTCGCATGCAATGTTCTCTTGAAATCTTGAGCGTCCAGACTTAAACGTATTCATAGAAATCCGATTGGAATTGCATACATCACCTCCAAATGTGGTTTGTATCCTATTAGCACAAATGACAGTTCAGGTGGTCGTTAGCCGTTCAGCTTTTTCAAAATCAATCTGAATACAGTCTAGATATGATATGCCAAAAATCGCATTTGGGCTGGCAGTCTGAACAAGACTGGCTTTTCCTGTCCGATTATGAGAAAGTTGAAGATGATGTGGTCTTTCATGTCTCAGGGTTTGCGGTTTGAGGTGGTTCCCTCTTGGTTCAAGGAAACTCTTGATAAGAGATGTTTTAAGGCACCGTATGAGTATGCTGTTGAGACGGCCAGGCAAAAGGCTCTGGAGGTGGCAAAGAGAATGCCCTGTGTGAGTAAAGCACTAAACAGCAACACCTTTCTATAGCAGTGACGACTGATTCAAATGTTTGTTTATATGGGTATTAAAAAACGAATAATGCATTGCTTATTTATTTTATTCAGAAGCATCTGAAAACTCCTGATTTGGTCATTGGGGCGGACACCATTGTGGTAAAATTTGCAACAGATTCATATTTCTTTTAGTTTAGTCTGGATGTATGTAGTTATATATTTATTTTTATTTTCCTGTAACGACCATTATTGTTTTGGTATATTTCCTCAGACTATAGATGGCATGATCTTGGAGAAGCCACTGGACAAGCATGATGCATACAGGATGTTGTCGAGGTTAGCAGAACGTAACAGTTTTTGTTTGTGTCAGACATACATTGTACCGAGAGCTCCCAATACTTTAGCCTATGACCTACTTATCTGGTAGCTGCTTTCTGGCACTGAGTAGCTAAAGAGGCCATTACCCACAATGCCCTGCATTTACTTTAACAGGTTAAGTGGAAAGGAGCACAGTGTCTTCACAGGAGTGGCACTTGTCCTCTGTCGTGAGCAAGAGAGTAAGTAATAAATGTAAATAATAATAATTTCATTTAGTCTAGTAAGGTATGTTGTATGTGCAAATAAATAATACAAATTAGGCTGCAGCAAGAATAATTCTGAGATAAACACCCATGCAGGGATATTGACACCTGTCAGTAATACTTTTTTGGGGCATGTATTTCTTCCTGGGAATAATACATGATCACCCTGTGCAACTGCATTACTCCTTGTTGCGGTTGGTCTTTCCTGTAGACAAAGAAATTGATTATCAAATTGTCGACTTCTATGAAGAAACAAAGGTGAAGTTTGCTGATCTTTCAGAAGATATGCTTTGGGAGTACATTAACAGCGGTGAACCCATGTGAGTTTGAGCACCCATAAACTATGTCTCCCCACCCTTGTTGAATGTAACCTCATGAACCTGTAGCTTTGTGGACTTTGAAGCCGCCCGTTTGTTGTTTTATTTGGCAAGAATCTACATTACATACTGTCATCAGCTTAGCTAATCAATAAACGAATGACCTGGTTGCTGGCAAATATTATACATTTGTGGCACATACAGTGTACAAAGTAATGTGTCTACTATATGTGTACTGCCTGTGTTGGGATATTACTAATATTACTATAATCAGCTTACTCACTAGTGATATGTGGTTAATGGTTACACTGTAGCTTGTGGCAGTAGAAAATAAGACTTTTGTTTTAAATTTTAAATGGACTGCATTTACTGTATATATCGCTCTTCCGGCCACTCAAAGCGCTGTACAGTATTGTCTCACATTCACCCATTCACACAGTGGTGGTGGTGTTAGGTGTGCAAGGTGCCACCTGACCACCGGGGGGGAGCAATTACCCTGCATTCACACCGCCAATGTTTTCAACAAGCAAATCGCTCAGTCACTGACGAGCTGTCGCCAAACCGCCAGCTTGGCGGGCGTTTCAAATATGTCAACAGTGACATTACGCCAAATCAAACACACAAATGCTGTGCATTCTTGCAAAAATAAACATTTTGGAGGGAAATGTTTGTGTATAAATACCGTACTTGGATCTTGTCAAGTATCACCTATTCC
>JAODTR010094353.1:0-11421 GCA_025399935.1 Amblyopsis rosae | reverse complement strand
TATCAGATTAGTGTTCACATGACCTGTTACATGTGGCACGTACCAGATTATAGTGTTCACATGACCTGTTACATGTGGCACGTACCAGATTATAGTGTTCACATGACCTGTTACATGTGACACGTACCAGATTATGCAGCGCAGTGCTGTGTCGAATGAAAGAACGCTGACTGAGAGCAACAAAGTCAGACGCATACGGTCATTTTATAGGTTGCTGAGGTGGAAGCCAGCGAATTTGTACAAAAGAAGCCCAATAGCCGACTGTTGTTGGCTACTAAAGCCTAAACACTCATTATTACGTGAATATTTCCTCCCCAGGCATGATGCACATTGCTGCAGACTGCCAGTGGATTTCATCTGCCAGTAGACCTTTTCTTTCCGTGTTTATCGCGTGCACTGACATGTTCAGCAACCGTCAGATAAATTGGGCAACATCATGCAAAGAATTTCCTTTTAATTTGTGTATTTCTGTTAATACAATCTAGGCTACTGTATAAACATTGCACTGTTTGCTCCGTGAGGCAGCACACTGCGATGCGTGTGCAGTATCCAAACTCATTATTTAACATGGGGAGGACGATGATCCTCTCTGTGTAGAAGGCCTATTGTGTGCAATGGTTAACACCATCGCTCTGTCCATCCAGTGACTACTTCATTATTTAGCCTACTGTATGTTCAACTTCTCCAGCTCAGAGGTAACACGTCGACCAACAATGGCCATGAGTGACCTATTACGCTAGCGAGGGCGAGTAACACAGTGAATGTCTAGAGTGACGTCAAAGTCGCATCAATTCTGATTTGACTGTTAGTACCACATATGAAAGTGGCCCAGATCTGATGATAAAATATCATATTCCATGTGATTTGTGCTGTTCACACTGCTCTGAGAAGATCAGACCTGAGTCACTTAGGGGCGAAAAAAATCGGATATGGGCCAGATTTGTGTGCAGTGTGAACACACACACACACACACACACACACACACACACACACACAGATAAATACCTACGTTTACACAGATCCAGGAACAGTTCTTCTATTCCTTTGTTCAACTTGGCTGATGTGTGATAATGTCTGGCCCCTACAGACTCTGCATAACTATATACACACACACACACACACATACACACAATTATTTTAATAACCAGTCAAAGAGATTAAGTTAGTATCAATGTAAGATGATGTACGGTGATCAAACAATCCAACAAACCTCTCTGCCTCGTCAACAGACACATGTCTGTCTTTCTCCAGGTCTGTTTTGTTACCTGCACACACACACACATAATTATCTACAGACTTGGTACATGTGATCACACCCTGATGCTTAGCTCTCACTACAGACTTGGTTCATGTGATCACACCCTGATGCTGCAGACTACAGCCCCAGCTCGGAGGGGAGTCACAGCTGCCTTCGTAAATAAACATGTACAAACACCACTACCTTGTAGCCCCAACGCTTCACATTTGAATGACTTAACAATTCTAGCCACACCTGTGGTGTAAAAGTTTGCAATTGAAAGGATGAAGACATGTTATGAAATGTTAAGGAGGCAGCGGAACCATTCGTTTGTTGGTGAGCCTCTAGCTCATGAGACATGTGTCATGTAGTGGGACCCACACGATTACAGGGAGACCATTGTGTGGGGTGTGCTGCACAGTCGTGTAGTCTGAACATAAGTGACTTTACTACAAATATGTGATAAATAAATAAAGCATCCAACTATATGTTTTACTTATGCTATATATCCAGGGTTACACACAATAAAAACATCTACATACCTACTATACATAAACAAATCTCGTTGCCCAACATTTTTCTCAGCTCCTTCACCCAGTTCTTCACCTGGAAACACAACATCTCTTTAGACAGACAGATTGAGAGATATACAAATATGTGCAGATAATAGACCAGGCAGACAGACAGATGGGTAAGACAGGTAGCAGACAGACAGACAGGTAATAGACAGACGGGTAACAGGCAGACAGACAGACGGGTAACAGACAGGCAGGTAGGACCTTCTGAAAGGAGTCTTCATCTGTGACATCATACACCAGCACCGCTCCGTTAGAGTCTCTGTAGTAGATGGGGCCGAGGGCATGGAACCGCTCTTGGCCCGCGGTGTCCTGCACACACACACACTTTATTATGCACACACGCACGCACGCACACACACACACACACACAGAGATAGCGACATAGAGACCAGAGCTTCTCACCCAGATGGCCAAGTTGACTCTCTTCCCTGAAATGTTGAGCTTCTTTGTGAGGAAGGAGGCCTGGGAGAAGAGCAGAAGGTTCTGTTGTTTTATAGCAAAGGGACTTGTATTGTCACATACACACATGTAGCGAGATGCATCCTCTGCATGTAACCCATCCCTCAAGGGAGCAGTGGGCTGTGTCCCTCTATATTGTAATTAACCAGATGTTAAGCAGTATACTAGCCTACTGATTAGACCTCAGGCATCTACAGCATCTCACAGCACTGTGTGCTTAGTTGATAGGTCTGTCAAATAAAAGGGCAACGTTTCATCTCTACTACGCTGTATTCCAGGAGGGCGGTGTGTTCAATGGGAGACCAACAGTTCTCGTGTTGATAATACACCGCCCCTCCGGGAGGAGAGAGTGATTCTCACCAGACGCCCTCGCAGCGCAGCATCAAAACAAGCCCGTCCAGGGGCCTTGCACAACACGCTCCGGCTAGGCTAGCACAGGTAGCCTACCTGTAGCGTCGTGATGTGCTTGTCGTTGAACTTGTTCTCGCAGTAGCGCAGCACGAGTGACGTCTTGCCCACGCAGCCCTCCCCGAGCAAGACCACCTTGAAGGAGAAGGTCCTGTTGGCACCGCCCGCCGCCCCGCCAAACGCCATGGCGTGCACAAGCCGAGCACAAAGCAGGAGCGATCAGCCGCCTGGAAACAACGGGCTGTGGGTCGCTGTGCTAATGTTAAGCTAAAGCAAAGCTATAGTGCTTAAGTCGACACCTCCGTAGTTTTACATCAGCTCTGCCTCAGACCGAAACACCGATGGAAAATGGCCAGACAACGATGAATCGTTGTATATGATGGTTATAAACTGACAGGTGTCAGAGAAAACACGGCGAATACGAATCTGCTCTCAGTGCCGCTGCGGTACGCTCCTCTAATGGCGTCTCTAATAACGACTGCCTGCGCTAGCCGCCTGTTAGCTCCGCTGGCTAGCCGATAGCCAACGTCATGCTGGGATCATATGATGACGACGTCACTGGCTGTTTGTCCGTCAGTCTGTCCCGGTCTGTCCTGTCATTCCGACAGACGGCCGGTCTATGCATCTACCCGTCTGCCTGTCTGCCTGTCTGTCTGTCTGCTGACCTGTCTATTCATAACGGTTGTTTTTAAATGTACAGAAAATATCCAAACCTATTTCAACTAGTAGAAAGTAATATCCCCTAGTGGTAAATATGGTGAAAAGCTCCTGCATTTATTTAATGAACATTACACCGGCAGTGCCAGAGTACAAATCAAACACACCCACTACTCCAGGTAGGGTTTGTTTTTCTGAGCTGCTTTCTGACATTTCCTGGTTTTGAGTGTTTGGTAGATTGGGATTAAACTCCATATCTGGTTAAAGCCTATCTTGTTATTATGTTAGGGTTATTCTAAGAATAGTCATGCTATTATAATACATACATTTTAGATCCAAACTATTTGATTGAATTCATTAATATTGAATAATATTGCTTATCATTATCGACATATCTTTATTTAGACCTATAAGTAGTAGTTTTATAAACTATGCATAGGACCCCTAGGTTGGGAGAGTGGCTCCATCTGATTCCAGTTACATCTCTGTCCAGGAGAACCAACCCTCATGTTACACTGGACCCATCTTGAGGAAGACAGATATAAGAGGATGAATGATGATATTTCACATTGTTATGTCTGTATAATGCACAGTTGTTGTATGGTAATTCAATAAAGACACACATAACCTGCGCAGTTGGGAGATTCACTTTTATTGTGACAACAGAAATGACTTATTATTGATTGTACTTTCTGTTAAATTACAAATTAAAATGCCCTTATCAATCTCCTAAAAGTGAACCCACTTCTGAAGATACGTGTTGGTATACAAACGGTTATGAAATCATATTGTGCTAACTGAAGGGGATTTCCACGAGGCCTGCTGGTTACCCATAACCTGCCTGATTATATTTGACCTAGCAACGGTAAGTAATATTCGGGTTGGCCGATCAAGGTCCTCGGGGCGGAGCTGCCGCGTCTATAGTTTGGTTGGACTTTCTGTTTCCATCCAGACGACGAGTGAAGCATCAAGATGAAGGTGATCTGCGCTTTCCTCACCCTTGCAGTCTTCTGCTGCTGCAATGTGGAGGCAAAATACTGTAAGTAAAGGACAAAAAGTTACGTTTTTAATAATAGTTCTGATAGAACTGAACATTTTTATGTAAATTTAATAAAAACCGTCGGCTTCGTGTAAACAATGCAACTTGATCCTAGTAGGCCTATGTAAATAATCTAGTTTTTATCATGTGCAAGAAATATAAGACCGTGTTCTTTATGTAGGGAGCCGTTTGGTGGGTTTTTCATTCGGACTTTCATTGGAATTCCCCTTTTCAGGTTACTTTCGGTTTCCAGTAAACGTTCTCATGATCACTGGCATAAAACGTCCAAGTTTCCTTGTTTATTCTTGTTCAGTGCAGTACAAACAGCCATAAACAACGATGTTTTAATAACGTAATAGTGGTATAGGGAAGCAATGGGATTACTAGACCTTAATGGTGTCATTGTCAGACGTCATTACTTGTATTTAATTTTTGTCTCTATCATGTTTTTTCTAGTTTTGTTATTATACATTGAGTATACAGTTTTCTCCGTGTATAACCACTGTATAACCACGGTATGATCATTAGTCTACAGCAGCTGTACACTGTAACCATGTAAAGGTGCTCTAACCACCCCTGCCTGTTGCCCCGCCCCCAGCCCAGCCCAAGGTGCATGTGTACAGCCATAAGCCGGGTCAGTACGGCGAGGAGAACACTCTGCTGTGCTACGTGAGCGGCTTCCACCCCCCAGACATCTCCATCAAGCTGGAGAAGAACGGCGAGGAGATCCCCGGGGCCGTGCAGAGCGACCTGGCCTTCAAGAAGGGCTGGGACTTCCACCTGACGCGCCACGTGGCCTTCACGCCCCAGAAAGGGGAAGACTACGCCTGCAAAGTGACACATGGGGAGCACGTCAACAGCTACATCTGGGGTACGCACGCACACACACTACACCTGTACACACACGCACACATGCACACACACTACACCTGTACACACACACACACACACACACACACTACACCTGTACACACACGCACACATGCACACACACTACACCTGCACACACACACACACACACACACACACTACACCTGTACACACACGCACACACACACACTACACCTGCACACATACACATGTTGAACACAACAGCAAGGGGCAGGGTGTAGTTCCAGGCCAGGCCACAGGGAGGGACGACACATCCTGGCGTGCAGACCAGGCGCGTTAGTGTCCACTGTAACCACCACGGTCGTTATGACAACCGTGGACCGCTAGCAAGTGAACGAGCCTGTGAACCGATGTGGCCATAGCAACCAGCTTTGCTGTCAGCATGCGTGCCTAGTGTGTGTGTGTGTACGTCAGAGACGATTGCTGTTGAAGCACAACTTCCCCTACAATTTAATAAAATAATATGATATTTTGATGTTTACTAAAGTATATATCATGACATGTTGCTATTTAATTATTACTAAGTGTACAGCGTCTACACTATATCCCTTATTGAAGTCGAACCCTTCATTAATTTAACAATACTGATATCTGCGTCTTTGAACAGCGTATCTGACGAGACCAACTGAAGCACGGCCCCATAGACCGCTATTGAAGCTGAGCTTCAATGGGATCCTATGAGAGAATCAAGTGCGCTCTGTGTGTATTTGCTAAACTATCAATGTTACTTGGACAACAGGCCAAAACGCGTCACTTTGAGTCCTGCCCGGATGCTCATTTCCCACAGGAAAACACATCTCAGCGTTCATTGGACAGGAGGCTCTCTTTGATGCAGTCTTGTCCCACCTTGGAGCCCAGCTTCTGTGCTTGACTCTTGGCAGATTTCTCAGTGAGGGCGGACCTGTAATAAACAGCCAATCATTGACAGAAAGGCGTTCTGCTACGTTCGTATACAGGGAAGATACAGGGATGTGCTCCACACAGCAGCCAGACGGTGCCTGGACAGTCTATGTAGAGTTCTCAGTTCGTTTGGTAATCAGGCTGCTTTGTTCGTGTTTTGTGATTGGAACTAGCATGTATCTGCTTTTTATGCAACGTGGCCGACACAATGTTGTTTAACAGATTAGAGAGGTCAGTTGATTAGGACAAAGGCTGCTTCAGGAAAGGCTTCAAATTAATTCCCACCAGCGATTTCATTCAATAGCAAACAATTTCAGTGTGGAAGAATGAAACATTCGTAGGTTTGTTTTGTTAAAATAATAAAAAGATTGAAATACGCGATTATTGTCCGTCTGCACGTTGCATACTAATTTAGATGCATTGTTCTCTGTTGAGATGCATTGTCTAGTGCGTTGGCCACCATACCAGTGAAGGACTGAGCCTTGCTTCCCGCTCCTGGAGGTCTTGGTGCAGGCGGTGTCACTCAGATTGTTGTCATAGTGACTGTTGATGCAGTATTACAGTTACACAATATTCATACTAAAATATCTTTTGTTGTTTTACAGAGCCTAACATGTAGACGTGTGCCCAGGACGTTCTGGTAAGTTGTTTATGTTGACTAAAATATATACTACTACATTAATAAAGATACCTTTGAATATCAATCATGTGTTTATGTGTGATGCCGTGACACCTGATCTATGTGTCATTACCTTTGCTTTTCAGCGTGTGGTTCATATGGACAAGACCACAGGATCTTCACACCTCTTCATCGGTTTGATCTATAATAGTCATACTCAGTTTCCAGACTTTAAACAATACAGATACATTGTTTTGACCTTTGTAAAATCTTGTCACTATTATTATATGATCCATCCATCTTCTCCCGCTTATCCGGAGTCGGGCTACTATATGATTTCTTAGTTATATTGACTTGGGTTAAGGGAAGCAACAATCATTTTAATGGAATTGATTTGATGTTGTGTACATGTGTTTGGTTATATAATGATTGTTAACATATTTAAGGCCTTTATGTTTTTCTATTAAATAAACCAATTATAATGTAAAAAATGTTTATTTGCATGATGATGTTTGCGATTGTTCCTGTACTAGCTTAGAGATCTCCATGAGACATGTCACTGTAAGGCCCAGTTGGATCTCTTCATTAAACTAACGCTACATGCCACATGACACAACCCTCCTAGTCCCCGATCCGCTCACCATAAAATAAATACAAAGCTGCAGTTAGTCAGAAATATTAAATTAATTGTATCATCGTAATGGCCTTCACATTGAACACAACAATGACACTCAGTGTAGTTTTACTAATACATGTTTTAACATTTCTGTGCCTTGTCTTATCGAAAATAATTGCACTATTGTAAAAGAAAATAATGAATTATTATAAATAAAGTAAATTCTTTCCTTAAGTAATTTCTTTTTAATGTTTCTTTCAATTACATTTTTATTATATGCAGTAGCAAATTAGTATATAAAACATATTATAACTCATACAGTAAACAGCTAATGATCTGATTGAGTGTCTGACCCCTGTGTTCTGACCAGAGTAGTTATCTGACCCCCCCATGGTCTGACCAGAGTAGTAAAGTGACCCACCATGGTCTTACCGGAGAAGATAAGTGACCCACCATGGTCTGACCAGAGAAGTTAGTTGACCCCCCATGGTCTGACCAGAGAAGTTATCTGACCCCCCATGGTCTGACCAGCGAAGTTGTCTGACCCCCCATGGTCTGACCAGAGAAGTTACCTGACCCCCATGGTCTGACCAGAGGTGTTATCTGACCCCCCATGGTCTGACCAGCGAAGTTGTCTGACCCCCCATGGTCTGACCAGAGAAGTTATCTGACCCCCCATGGTCTGACCAGAGGTCTGACCAGTGTTGTTAATGCGGAAACGACCACGGAACTGCCTCAGGAAAACCTACCTAGCAACGCCTTGTGATTGGTGCGCTGCAGGGGCGGAGCCATGGCTCTGTAACACAATACAGGACATAATGTGTTTCGCGTCTTCTTAGTTTCGTTTTAAGGCTCGAGTGATCGAGGAGGTTTGTGTTGTTTTTCATTAACATCAGGCCTGTTGCGCTTTTCATCTGAGATCAAGACAATGAAGACCTTTATCTTTACAGTCGTGTGCTGCGTCTTTGGGACATTATCGGCCCACACATGTGAGTTTTTGACAAGTTTCAAACGCAAACACGATTTAGACGATTTCGAGATTACACAGCTGTAATCTCGAAATCATTACTAAGAAGGCTACTAGTAGCCTAAAATAAATAATTTATATAATGTAAGTTTACAATAAAATAGTGTTACTACCTTAATATGTGAATAGATGGACTCATACCGACTTCAATACGTGTTGGTCTGATTAGTCTAGGCCTCTGTCCTACGGTGCAGCGCTAAGAGGCTACTGTAAATAACTAACGTTGTAAGATAATAGTACACTTCCCAAGTCTTAATGTATTGTAATTTACTTTCAAGATGGTTATTGACCATGACGAATGACCAATGTGTTAATACATTTGACAATCAAATGTAGAAATTGTCTTCTAAATGTAATTCTCAATAGCCCAGGGCTAGACTATTCCTACAGTCACGCAATTTCGTGAAATTGCATTAAGCCTAGGCAAATCTATTTTTCCCCATGTATATGTTTAGCTCATTGAAATTGTCATACCTTACATTACGCTTGTTAACATGTACTATCTAGTTTGTAATATATTTATTTACATTTTTCCAGTTCATCATTTGAGTCTTTATTAAGTTATTTTTAATTTTAAAGCACATTGAACTGTTATATATATAGATAGTTTATTATTGGTGTTGTTGCTAATTAAATTCTCATTCTATCAATCAGTATATCAGTAAGGCTCTTTTGGTTGAACATGTGTTTTTATGTCACTTTATACATTTCTAAATGAACATGTCGTTTTTCTTCGCCAGATCCGCCCAAAGTGCAGTTTTACAGCCACGACCCCTACATGGTCGACAAGGAGAACGTGCTCATCTGTCACGTGAGCGACTTTCATCCTCCAGAGATCTCCATCAAGATCCTGAAGAACGGCGAGGAGGTCCCCCATGCCAAGGTGACCGACCTGGCCTTCGAGAAGAGCTGGCACTTCTACCTGACCAAGCATGTACCCATCACGCCCGCCAGGGCAGACGTCTTCACCTGTGAGGTCACGCACATCGGCAACAGAAAGGTTTACACCTTGGGTGAGACGCACGCACACACACACATGTATGATGGTTATACAGTTGTACGGTGGGGGAGTGATACGGGGTACTCTCAATACTAAATGTGTAGCTTGTCTGAGCACTTCTGGTCTTGTCTCCTCAGATCCTGACCTGTAGGGGGCGCTCTCAGGTGTTGGACCTGCGTTGCACCTCATGCTGGACCCATGACACCTCCCGTTCAGACGGTCTACTTGAAGGGTTAACGTCAGGTCCGACGTGGCAGTTGGAAGGTCCCACCATGGAGCTGTGGTTCCACAGGGATGTGAGGATGAAGCTACCTAGCTAAGCATGTGGATCTCATCCACAGCAGCCAATCACAGCGATTCTTCACTTATGGAGCTATTACTGGGTTTAATTTGTAAATGTTTTCTCTTTTTTTCTGGCCTTCAGCCCCCTAAAGCCTGTTGCCCTGCCCACTGCTGGAGTCACCTCCATGCTGGGCCCTTAACCCCCCCCAGCATTCTCTAACCTGCTCATGATGGAAGTTGCACAGTATTACCATAATGTTGTAGGGTGGTAAATTTAGAATCACAAATATATTAACATATTATGACTACAATTCAGGCAAGCAACACGTTTCTATAAATTAGACATTTAAAGGTATGGTCAGTCATTCTTGCGAGCTTGGAGCTCAAATCAAAAGCGTAGTGCTATGGTATCAGGTAGAAGTATCAGGTCATTTTTTAACATGCACAGAGAATGGTAAACTAGCGAAATGCAAGGAGATATTTGTTGAATTTGACAAAAAGTGTATTAGCTTACATTTAGCTTGCAACAGCTGACTGTACCTTTAACAATTGTCTTGTGGAGGAAATGGTGGTCATGTGGGCGGGGCTAAAAACCAAGCTAGCTAGATTGTGAGTGTGTGCTCATTGACAGGTTCAGCGCCACTTGCAGTGTACAACAGGTTTAAGAAACAAATGCACATATTGTCTAATTATGCAGAAATGTACTGCAGCTGGGAATTCTGTTGTGAAATTAACTCATTCTGAGACATTTAAATAATGTGTTGATGGACAGAAGTTATTTTTAACAAATTAGTACTTTGTTTATGTCAAACTCTTGTATACATTTGAGGCTTTAATTTTTAGAGATATGAATGGTTTCTTTATGTTAAATATGGTTTCATCTGACGTTCTATATTCTATTGAATAAAGTTATTTATGTGAAATTACTTGTTGATTTTAATCATGCAGTAATACATTTTAGCCTGAAGATGACGCAATTGTACCAACTTCGTTTATCTTAGAGAACCTATTTTGTTCATGTATATAAAACGGGCTGGTTATTAATTTACTACCAGAAAACACCATGTATTTAAAGAATGTCTCAATGTAGACTACCGATGCTAGTCTACCGTACTTGTAGTACTACTACATTAAATATAAATCAGTTTATAGACAGTCATAGATAAGACCCATTAAACTTGCATAATATTCCGTGCCCCGCCTGGACACCTCAGCGCAACACAGACTTCACACGGGGATTTCCTCCGTGCTGTAACTGGAGCCCGCCGGGCCGCGCTGGCATCTCTCCACCCGCGACATGGAGCCGTGCGTGTTTCTGTACGACCTGCCGCCGGCTCTCGTAGAACAGTTCTGTACCATCATCGACTGTGGCGACGAGCGGTTCGGGTGGCGAGCTTTAGGTGGGTACCCTAACATGGCCGCTACTTTGGTTCCTTGTCTTGGTTGGTGGATCAAATGTGAGTTGAGTTACTGTATGCTAAAACATCCGTCACGTCGATGATTCCAGACATATCCCCAGGCAGGCAGTTATGATTTTGTAGATTGGCTACTTGAAAGCTAGTCGGTTACAAGTTCTAGTAAGTAGCCTACTGTATATAGCAGCAGGTAGGGTTACAGTAAGTACTGTATTTAGCAGGTAGGGTTACAGTAAGTACTGTATTTAACAGCAGGTAGGGTTACAGTAAGTACTGTATATAGCAGGTAGGGT
>JAODTR010094342.1:0-13711 GCA_025399935.1 Amblyopsis rosae | reverse complement strand
CATTAACGGCACTATTTTTCAGATCGGAGCATAGTTATAGGTATATTTTTCCGAGTCGACAGTACATTTAGCAAATCAACGTATTTACGTAACCGGTGACGCCGGTTACGTCGACTAATCGTCCCAGCACTAATCCTAATCCCTGCATTCTGTGTGTTTACTGTGTTGCTGTGATATGTCATAGGAGGTCATGGCTTTGTTTGAGGGGGCCAGTCTGCCAAAGTTCCTGAGCTGTGAGTTTGTGAGGAACGACAACTGGTTCATCACCTTCCAGTCAGAGGCAGATGCACAACAGGTGAATTATTCACAGGATAAATGGTCATATCTGCTACTGTATGTGTATAATAATCTCTATTGAATTTATATCACATGGTATTTAAAAAATGTGTGTGTGTATATTTATGTGTGTATACATACATACCCACCCACACCCCTTATAATTGCTATAATTGAAAAATGGGCAATAAAGACAATAAAACGAATTAATTCTAAAAAGCATTTTGTGAATATTTGGAGACCTGACACTAGTGTTGAAAACAACTGATTTGTAATAATTACAGGATTAATAATATATAATTTAATTAAATAATTACAGGATCAGAACTGGTGGTTTATATAAATCCACCATGTTTAATTAGCAACACATTTGGCATACTAGCATACTAACAAGTGTGTACTGTACTCAGGCCTACAAGTACCTGAGAGAAGAAGTGAAGGTTTTCCAGGGAAAGCCCATCCTGGCCCGGATGAAGGCCAAAACCATACCAGTCACTTCCTACGCACCCCAGAATGGCTACAGGCCCCTTGCATTGGACCCCTGCGCCAATCAGCAGGCTTCCAGTACCTACTTTAACCCCTCCTACCAGCAGCAAAGCTCCGCCCATCTTCAGGCTCCTGAGCTTTTTGAGCTAACCAATCAGACGTGGGCATCAGCTATTCCAAGTTACTCAGAGCTGGCTCTGGTGCGTACTGTTGCAATACAAAGTCTATATTTATCTAACTGAGGGCCCTGTTTTTATGATGTAAGTGCATGGTCTGAAGAGCAAGGCGCAAATTGCATTTAGAGCATGTCCAAATTCTATTTTAACGGCAGATAAACTGTCAAAAAAACAAAAGCGCCAGGGTTGTACTTACTCTGATTTATTCATGGCTGTGTTTTGGACATAACATACGATAACCAATCCGAGTGTCTACTAGCATCATGTCCCATTCCCTTTATAAATCCAGGTTTGCATCACAGGCGGATTGATATCGGCGGGTTTGTGAAAGCGCTGGAGCAGACCATCTAGGCAATAGCAAGATCCCTAATATATGTTGAATGTAGGCTACACAGTAATAATATTTGCCATTGTACATTTTTTTATTATGCTACTGCGAAGTGTACGTGCTTTGTGCACCAGCGAGAAGCGACACCATATTGATCATGCACCGCGCGTTAACTTTAGATCAGGTTTTGCTGGTTAATCGCGCAATAACTTTCCCTTGCTTCAAGATAGCAACGCGTCAGCAATGCGCTAGACCACACCTCGTATTTAAACCAACCGGCACTCAAATGGGCGCAAGTGCATTTGCTATTTAGACAATGTGGGTGCTGGATGGGAAAATGACACCCACGTCGGTCTGAAACTAGCAAAGCCACTTGCGTTCCCGCTTTGTGCCGCATTGCCCCACATCCCCATACGGTTGTAAAATGTGGCCTTGAATTTGAAATGTTTTTCACATTTCCAGTGACTCTCATCTCTGAGTTTTGGAGAGAAAGAAATGCTTATACACATTGTTTTGCTCATGTTGTCTCATAAATATTGATGTCTTCTACAGGTGGCACCATTTTTGAACGGGCTTCCTCACAACTTCAAAAATTACATCCCACGCAAAGAGCGGTATGTTACCACCTCTGTTTGGTTTGTTGTTGGGTCCCCGGTAGTCACCTGCCATGTTTTTGCAATGCACAGTTCATGGCTAAGGTTTCCATTTCACCGTATCATATGTTATGCAAACATGTTTAGCGAGGGTCACGTTTTAACAAACCCAGAATCTCCTAGATGTATTTAACATATGTGTTCTCTTAAACGCCATCCTCCATCCAGCAGGGGCCCAAGGCGGGGTCCCTCGGGAGATCAGGATTTGGCCACTCCCAACGTAGTCCCCTATGATCACGGGCCAATACAGAGGAGCTCTGCCCCCCCCAGGCTGAGCAGACATGGGTACAGGGGCAACTGGCGGCGCGATGGAAGAGGCGGGAGGTCCGACTACCACAGGCGAGACACGGAGCCCTCCAGCACAGACAGAGGAAGGTAGTCTGTTCTATATAAATCCTCTATTATCATCATTGTGTGACAAATGGCCCTAACCTGGAGAGTGCTGTTGCGGTCACATGTGCTCCTCTCTCATCCTGCCGTCTGAATGAAAATGACGTGACAATACTCAGATGTGCTGTTGCTACAAGCTCCCAGTCAAGCCAGGGTCATTTCCATGTGCTCATTTGTTTACCTGTTGTTGGGGATTTGGTTAGAAGACTTGGCCTTTTAAGGGCTGGGTTCGTCCAGATTCTCCAGGTTCTTCCAGTGGTCAGAGCCCAGAGCAAATATCCTGGCTCAGGAATTGTAGTAAGTAAACATACTTGAAGTACTGTGCGCGGCTTTTAAATCCACTCAGCTTCACATTTAAGATAAGATGAGCTTTATTGGTTCCTCTGGGCAAAAGTGGTTTTGTACATCAACCCACACCTAAGAGAAAATGTAATAGAATGCTCTCTTTTTGATGTTTTGCACTGTATATCTCTTTTCATATCCAAAGTAAATACCTTTCCCCAGCCATGCTTCTACAGTAGTGGGTAGCACACCATCATTTTTAAATACTAATCTTCCCTAAGAAGTGTGTTTGCTGGGACAGGCTGGCTCCTATGATTTGGGGGATTAAGGAGTTATCTTTTCCCTACTTTTCTTCTTTGAAGGAGAGGAAACGCAGGCCAGAGGAGGAGAGAGGACAAGAGCTCTGATGACAGAACAGTCAGAAACAATCGTGTAAGTCCTTGAGATCCTTTTCAAAATGACAGAGCATCTCTGTGTGTTTGTCCATTAAACGGAAGCTCTACCGGGATTCCGTCCCAAAGGCTGAAACGCACCAAGATAGACTAGACACCACTAGATGCAGCTGTACCGACTCCTAATGGATGTCAACACTGGTAAAAAAGCTATTCTCCCCCACTTTACGCTGATTAGAGATGATCAGGGGAGTCTGTTTGGGTCTTGACATTTCCAGATCTTTTCTGTTCAGGTCACACTAAAGTGACAATACACACACATGCACGCACGCACACCAAGCATATACTGTCATTTTCTGTTCCACACCAACTGGCTTAGCGTGTTTCACCTAAGGATGGGACGATATGAAATATTCATGCCACGATTATCATGACCAGATATATCACAATTTACGATTTTAACGCGATTAATTAATAAAATAGGCTTTAACATTCCTTGCGCCACAGAAACCTTTTTTACTTTATTTATTGAAAAATTTAGTTCATCCAGAACCTTTTTTTTGTAATTGTTTTTAAATAAATAAAAAAACAAAAACAATGAAAGGTAGGATCTCAAATAACATCAGTGTAAAGCTGGCCACACACTACATGATTTTCAAATCTTAACCGATTTTAAAAACTTTGGGTACCACAGACATAACGACATATTTGACCGATTTGTTATAATTTTATCCTACATAGCCACACACTACACGATTCAGTCAAGTTGTAGGACCACACACTTGGCGATTATCCCAAACAATTTCAGAGTGGCGATTCCAGGGACATGGGATCTCACAGAGATTTGTGTCTCTAACGTAAGCTAAACAAACAGAGAGGTGGACTGTCAATCATGCCGTCAATATACAGATCGCCGTTGCCGTAGTAGCACTTGTGTGCTACATATCATGCACAGAGAAACAAAACTCTGGATGAAGTCAACTCATGTCTGAGAAAATTGAAAAATCATGACTTGTTTATTTAATTTTGCAGTGCGATCTTGAAGGTTACAGCCACGGAAGCTACCTACCCTACATAGTTGCTTGTATCTATAGCGACATTGTTGTGACTCCCAGTCAACTCATTGGCTATTGTGTGCTGGCGTTTCAATCGCTGTACCCTTCACACTACAGGATTTGATTCTGATTCTGATCCATAAACAAACCTGAACTGTACTATTATTCTAAAAACATTAGGCATACTGGCCTTGTAGCCTACTATACAGTAAGACATTACTCCTTTTAATGTAAATTGAAATGTAGGAATGTAAGCATGTTTACTCTCTGGGTTAAGCTTAGTATACATTTCAGTGGCCTTCTAAAAATACTGTACAATATTTGATTAAATCAGATTCAGTGACGTGAGCGTTCATGGCAAGTGCGTTTGCTTGGAACTTTAACGTACAATTTGAATGTTTTGTGTAAACATTCCAAATGGTTAGATTAAACTAACTATTTAGTTAAAAGCGTCTGTATTCGCCAAGAACATTCTCCTCAGACCATTTGCATGTTCTCTTCTCAAACGTTTGTGGCAAACGCAAAGCAAACGTCCACCATTGTTTGTCAGTTTGAACGCACTTCAGTTACTTTGAAAACAAATCTACCAACCTTGCATTGCAATGTTTCACCAAGTAAAAGAACAGTGTCAAATTGTCTAAACGTATCTGTTAACCAAGTTAAGAGTTCGGCAGTCCGTGTTTTTTGTTTTGATTTAATCCTCTCATAGTTTTGAAGCTTTTAATGGAGCAGACTACGTTACTATTTTCTAACCCCAAAGCTAGACAGCTAATGTTTATTTAAATGTTTTTAATCTTGAGTTCAGCAAGCCAGGCAGGATAGTGGCTGGTGGTCACGGAGATGAGAAGTAAGATTTGATGCGTTTCCTTTCGGGGCAGACACTTCTTTAAAGCAACTTCTGCATGTTGGCCTCATCTTTTTGTCCTTCGCCTTCACTTATATGTGTATATAGCCAAAGTATTTCCACACGTCGGACTTCGTTTTCTTTAGTGGGGGATACAAAGTTGGACTTTGGAGGGGGACTCCAAAGAGACAAGAGAGGCTTTGGCCCTACTGCTGCTAATGCTAATGTGTATGATTTTGCACAGTAGGCTACTAAAAGAAAAGAAAATAATAAAAAAAAATGCTGCATACACACCTCGCCTGTAACAATTTGGGTTTCTATTGTAACAGCTCAAAACGGCGCATCTGATTCTTCCATTACGTTAGAGCTTTTTCAAGTCACTCGACTATTCTGATTTTCCCGATATTTTTATTTCTCCATGATGTCCTCAGTATTTTCCAGTGATTAGTAGTGACATCGATAATCGTCCCATCCCTAATTTCACCCATAGGGCCATGGCATGTGTTTTAAAATGTTTCGTGTGTGTGTTTAGAAAGCACCAAATTCTCGTCGGCAGTCTTCTCCCAATATTGAGTTGGGCCTCAACAGCTTTCCCCCACTATGCCCTACAAACGGCGCAATAGAAATCCTACCTGTAGCCAACGGCAACACAGTAAGTCTGTATTTGACAAACAAACTCTTAAGGTGTGCACTTTAGAATATGTCCAATGCAGTGTCTCATACACAAGCATGCATGTGCGCACGCACGCACGCACACACACACAGCCACTCCACTCGGTGGCTAAACGATGACGTTTTATCTCAGGATCCAGCCAGACAGAAGGTTCCCTGTCAAACGTCACCTGAGATGCCTCCAGATCTTCAGCCAGACACATTAGTGCCTCAGAAGACCACTGACAGCATCACACCAGAGACTCTACAGCAGTGAGTGGTGATGTATGCTGGTTCTACAGTAGCTCAGAGTGAAGGCTGTAGCCTCATTCTACCTCAAGACATATACATACAGTATATAGCAGTGTTGTTCAGGTGTGAGACGATATACAGTTTTGAGTTATTTTTAATCTAGTTTAATTGTATTTAGTGAAATGTGCATTAATGTATCCATAGTGTTCATGGTTCTCTCTTCCCCCCCAGTGTGGAGATACTGTCTTTGCCCGTGACCAAGTCAGCTCAGGCCTGTGAGGACAGTTTATTCACCTTGGTGAGACCTTTTCTCTACGCACAACTGTTGTCAGCTTGAAGTGTATCTTACAGTACCATGCAACACTGGCTGCTACATTGTTCTCGTTTCCATTGAACGCAACTTAATGTGAAGGCATTGCTGTGTATAAGTGAAGCGGGGCATATTGCTGACCCCATGGTGCACTCTGATTGGACAGGAGCCAAAAAAGCTAAGCTATGCTGAGATCTGTCAGAAGGCACAAGACAATCAAACACTCCCAACTGTGCAGGACATCTTCCCGGAGGCGGGGCCTGTCCCATCCTATCTGACACAGGTGTCTATCTCGGCACTGTCTCCATGGTGACCAGATATGGCGGAGAAGACTGAGACAAAAAACAAAACGAGACATGTGCGCCTCATATTGGCCAGTTACCTCAACCCTAATTAATGTAAGGGATTTGGGTGTTTGGTAAGATTATGCTTCTCAGGTTGGTTCAGGACCCTGTTCTTGTTAGCTCCGGGTCCTTTCCAGCAATGCTGTTCCAGGTGTTAGTCAGTATCCTCAGTGAAGAAATTAACCATCTCCAAGTTTGTATCGATCTGATTATAGATGTCAAACCACTAAAATGATCAAACCTGAATATTTGATTCACACACTTGTAGTGATATGACTGTTAACAAAGCACTGTATGTTAGCCTATATTTCTGCATGAATCTTTTTTATTTTGTTTTATTTCACTTTAATTTATTAATTATTCATTTTGAAATGTTAGAAAAGAGCGCCTCTGCGTGGAGGCTTTAAAAGAGTTTGGTTTTGATCTTTTTGAGAACTGAAGCAATTTTTTGGATGGGGTCAATCTTGAGGTAGTGGCCATAAAATCTAAAATAATCTCAAGGTTTGGGGTAGGGGAATAAGTACATCAGATGAATATTCATTTTTTGTTTGTTAAGAATAGAGAATATTAAGTTTTTAAATGTGATGTTATATAAAAGAGTAGGCATGTATAAGGGCTTTATTTTCTGTACAGATGTAAATAATTTGAAAAAATTAAAAAAGTGCCTTAAAATGTAATGTTATGAGTGAAACAAACGTATTCTTTATTTACTATATTTGATATAGTAAGTCAAGTCATATCCACTTATTTTCATAAGCATTGGTAAAAGGGAATACACATTAAGTAAATGCCAATACTAATTGTAGTATTTACTAGTGTTATTAGTTGTCACTAATAATGATGTTATAATTTTAAGATTTGAAGATCACGTTTTACAAAATAGTTTATTTGGAGAGTTTGAGTACTTTCATTCAACCAGCAGGTGGCAGCTGAGTCACATCAATATATAAAATAACAGTAAGAGTTGTTTTATAAGTCTTACTTCTGATACTTTGACATTGTAGGCCCGTTAATAAAACTGCTGATTAAGTATGTAGTCCTATCTCAGATGGGCATTGTTACCTAAATTGGAATAGAAAGTTTCATTAAAGTTAGAAACAAATTTATAGTGTTTATTCTGCTATTCTAAATTATATTTTAGAAACAGCCAATTGTGAAGAGAGAGACTGAGTGGGTATGTGTGTATTTCCAACTGACCAAGTAATGTTGTGTGGGGTGACTTAGTCATTCGTGGGGTGGGGAGAGCTTGCCATACATAGAATAAATGTAGGCTACAGGCTACGTGTTGTACCTTTATAGCGCATATATATATATATATATATATATATATATATATATAGACAGACAGTCATAGACAATATAGGGTTATAAACAGCGTGATGGTATTGTGGGAAATATTTTGTAAGCTATAGTAGTAGGTGGCGATGCCAGTGCCAGCCTCATAGGCTCTGACTCACTGCGCTGCGTCCCCATCCGGCCTCGGGTGGAACTACGCCGCCTCCCCCCTCCTTAACCCCCTCTGTGCGTCACGTGACATCAGCAGCAAGAGCTGCAAACAGCGCGAGCCTCATCATCATCACCACAACCGCCTCAACGACGGTCTCCTCATCCCCCAACCGACAGACCGAGCACCGACCCTCTCTACCGATTTATACAGCTGCGAGCAACGCGGGGCCATGGCGGGCCGTCGTTAAGAAAGAGACACAGATTTATTGTCTTTGTTAGCCTTGACGCCTCACACGCGCCTCTGCCGAGGAGGGGCAGAGCAGCTCTCCGTATCACTCTCAGTAGGAGGAGTGAACCGGGAGGTGTTTTCTACCGGGACACCGAATGGCGGACCGCGAGGCTTCGCCGATACCGCTGGAGGTTCGAGCCCGGCTGGCGGAGCTGGAGCTCGAGCTGTCGGAGGGTAAGGAATAACAAGCGCGCGCTTTTCCCTTGTTTTTTTTTTTCTCCTGTTTTTCCATCGCCGCCGTCATCATCAGTCCCATCGGGAGGGGAGACGACGACTAACGGAATCTAATTGCTCATTCCTGTGCCCCTCTTCTTTCCATCGGCTGAACCCCCCCACCCCCTTTCCCCAACCGCTCCTCCCATCCAGATGTTTGTCGGTCAAGAACCGGCCCGGTCAGCCCTCTCTTCCCAGGAGAGGACGCGGCCAGAGCAGGAATCCATTGCGGGCTTCGGCCGTTGCTCTTTGTCTCCGCGGCGGTGGCGTAAACTGCCGGCCCGTCCCGCTCGTTCGGCTCTCAAATCCCGTTGTTTGACCTTGAGATGTTGATACACGAAGCGCAGTTTGCGTCTGCAGGCCAGATCCTACCTGTGCGTGCGCGTTTGTGGTGGTGGTGGTGATAGGGGGCGGTGTCACGCTCAAACGGACGGGTTTAAGAATAGCATATGCGATACAATACTGCGTGACTGGAGCACAGCGGGATAGCTCTGCTTTTGATGTGAAAGTCCAGCCTGCTAGTTAGTTGTGTTTTGCCTGTGATGAGGAACCGGATGCTATGATAACTTCATCTATCTCTCACTCTGCCTGTCAGCAGTGTGTGGCGGTCACAATATACTTGGTCACAATAACAACCCATTGTAGCTGTGAAAAAGCAGTATAGGCCTATGTTAAATCAGTGGCTCAGATTGGTAGGGCATTTTGCCTTATATAAGGAGAATGGCCATATTTTATTCATATGCGTTTGCTAGGCCTAGTTTGTGTGAAGAGCCTATAGTGGCTCTAAGTGTAAGCCTCCATATTAACCTCAGCCTTTTAGTACAGTACAGTAGTACAGTAGTGTTTGTATGTCTGTCAGATCATATTTGCTCCCATCACACTGAACCTTACGTGCACGTTTACCTTCCTGCTAGCTTCACCAGTCATATATTTTGCCTCACTGCAGTGAATCACATAAATGACAGCGCGCACACACACACAGGAGCAAAGCTGTGGCATCTGCAGGCCTGTTGGATCCTTTAATGCAGCAGGCAGACTGTTTATCAGAGCATAACCTGCAGTTGGCAGATGTTATTGATGATAGAAAATACATTCCAGGGAAACAATGTTTAAAACATTATGAAATGCGCAAAGGTTTTACATACCTGTGCTTGCATGCAACAGAGCTGATACACTTTGGATCACAGCATGGTAAGGTAACAGCATAGTGTACTGTGTGTGTGTTGTGATTTCACAGTAATTGTCACAGGTCTGCGTGTGTTGTTGTCATCGTCTTTTCCATTCATCACAGCAACATTTATTTAATATGTTGCATGTATGAAATGTTGCAGTCTTTTTAACTTACCAGGATGGTAGTTTGGCATGTTTATGTTAATGTTTATGAAAATAGGATTCTGCATTGACCCCGAGGTCAGTATGTAACAATATACGATGCTTTTGAGAATAGACAATATCTCCTTTTTCAAACAGAATTAGCAATTTTGCTTTGTGTATAAATTAACTAAGACTAAATGTGTGGCTGATTTATTAGATAATCTTGGTGACCAAGGGAAGTATACAGGAGGTAAATCTCTCCCCATCCTGTTATTCACAATAAATAAATATACGTTATTCACAATAAACCCTCTAGGCATTATGGGATTTCACTGTATTTATCTGATGCTGTTATTCAGAGTAGCACATACACTGAGTGAAAATGTGTTTGTCAGGACACCTAGCAGGCCTGATTATCAACTGGGATTGAACATGTCTGCTAGTGCTGCTCTGAAGAAAAGCCACGGCCCAGTAAATCTAACTGTCAGATAACTGACAGCCCCCCTCCTTTCCAGAAACAATGTATGTCCAGGTAGAAATGGGAGACGGTGTTTGAGAGATTGTATTTTCCTTCTCCGTTACCGTTTTTAATTGTGAATAACTGCTGCAAATATATTCAATTAGTGGTGTATAGTAAGGCCTAATGAAAAACAGCAGAACAAGATACTTAAAACAAGAGCTTATGTATGTATTGGGTTTTCAGTGGGGACTGTGCTTTTAAGTCCAAAATACAAAACATGGCATACAGCTGTCCCCTGCTGTTACATATCTTACATGGTTTGGCTAGGTGGGGTTGTGTGTTAGAATCGCTACATTCCTAACTAAAACCCAGACCAGACTGTATGTGACCATCATAAGATTTGGAATTCTCAACAGCCAAGAGTTGTATTATTGCTATTAATGGCACATTCCTATTTTGCGTGTGTGCACTATTATTGAGAGCCTAGTCTTGCTTGCAAAACAGTGTTCAGTGCATAAACTTTAAACTCTAAATTACAGTACTTTTCAACATTTTCATACAATATTTTAGCATGAAGTCAAGTTAAAAATCAAGAGTTCAAATTGCCCCCGCAGCCCATAATAAACCCCATGTGTAATTACATGTACAGTTCATGACACTTGGCTGGCACGGGCAGCCTGCACTGTCTTGAGTTTGAGTGCATTTGTGTGTGTGCGCACACTTTTGCCCCCTGGCTCAGCTTTGGACGTACGTGTGTGTGTGTACACAGTATATAGAGCCAGTAGACAATCCACACACAGGCGTCTCTACATGAAAGTGACAGCCCAAGGACCCAAGGCATGACGCATGCTTTAGCTTCGTGTGCATTCAACATGCTTTTGTGTATTTCATGCCTGCTGGTGATATGTGTGGTTACCATGGTGGCTTTGTGGGTGGACGGGATGTTTCTAATCATCAGATAAGAGAGTGTGGACAGAGAACAAGGACAGATTTGATAAAGCAATATGTTAAGAAAGCCCAGCAGAATTAGATTGGAGACAGGCAGACAGACAGATAGCAGACCCACGGTTAAGATGCTTCCTAATGGCAAATTAACACCAAGTGTGCACAACGAGCGCACGGCCCTATTGTTCGGTGGTTAACTGTTGAGAAGTGTTGAACGTGTGCGTTTGGCCTACGCCGCTAGATGCAGTCCTAGCGCAGAGCGTAGCTCTACACCAGGCACATTTTGTGCTGTCTTTATGGAAAGTTGAGCCATGGGAACAGCATGTGTGAGACCTGGAATGCTCCGCACCATAGCGTTCTCCCCAGCGAGCCTACAGAATTGCCGTTTTTTCGCAGTGTTTTTCAGACCTTGTGGCTAGACGATCCCACCGGCAGGAAAAACTGGAGTCTCCATTCGTCCCGTATCGATTCTCTCTCAGCTGTGTGCCATTAAACCCGCCTGTCAGAGAGCCGTGGATAGAGAAAGCATTGAGGAAAAAAAGAAAAGTAATTAGACTGCCAATATAAGCTGGTGTGCCTTGTGCCTGCCACACACACACACACACACACACACACACACAGACATGTACACATCTCTCACACACACTCTGCTAGGTATCATTAGCCCACTTCTCACATCTGACATCCAAATCCAAGATGGCTGCCCTGGCCTTCTCCAGGAGAACAGTTGCCAGGCAACACCCTCCCAGTTCGGTTGCGCTGAGAGTGGAAGATGGCGTCTCCCTATGGACTGTGTGTGTGTGTGTGTGTGTGTGTGTGTGCGTGTAAGTGTAAGGGGGAGAGATCTGTGATTGTTGTTATGCTGCGGTTAATGTGTGGATAGGCCCTGCTGAGATAAGACACACTTGTACAATATTCTGGAGCAGCCCAGATGAGCAGATTGGACCCAGATGTTCTGGCCAATCTCCACAGTCATATTGTGAAATACTGTGAACACACACTCTCTCTCTCTCTCTCTCTCTCTCTCTCTCTCTCTCTTTCTCTCTCTCTCTCTCTCTATCTAGCGACACTATCAATCTATTGAGCTATTGATTGATCTATCTATTGATCGTATGTGTACTGTATGTTGAGTGGGTTGTGCTTAGCGGAATCATCCATTATAGCATGATATCTGATACTCAGACCAGCCTCTCTCTAACATCTCCCCTGGTCTGTCAGCACTCACTGGATCGGTTCACAGCCGAGTGTGAAGCGGCTGGGATGAGGATTAGCACTGCAAAATCAGACCGAAATGGGGTTTCTCAGAAGGGTGGCTGGTGTCTCCCTTAGAGATAGGGTGAGAAGCTCTGCCATCTACGAGGAACTCGGAGTAGAGCCGCTGCTGCTTTGTGTCGAAAGGAGCTATTTGAGGTGGTACGGGCATCTAGCCCCCTGGGCGCCTCCCTTGAGAGGTGTTCCAGGCACGTCCAGCTGGGAGAAGGCCTCGGGGAAGACCCAGGACTAGGTGGAGAGATTATATCTCCACACTGGCCTGGGAACGTCTCGGGATCCCCCAGTTAGAGCTGGCTAATGTGGGTCGGGAAAGGGAAGTTTGGGGTCCCCTGCTGGAGCTGTTGCCCCCGCGACCCGACTCCGGATAATCGGGAGAAGATGGATGGATGGATGGATGTTTAGCAGGTGCTTTTATTAAAGCAACTTACAAGTTAATTTATAAATAGCTGAATAGGTCATACACATAAACACATTCTTTTAAAAGACCGTAGCAGTCATTAGTGACAAAAATAATAGAGCAGAATGGTACACACCTATACGTTGTTTTTGCAGTTTGTTTTTCTCCTGGTGGCGAAAGTTGAAAATGATGTTGCTTCAATTACCCAGTCATGTGCCAGTAACTGAAACAACATACTATAGGGAAGACATTTAATCAAACAAGAGTAAAATCCACTGACTCCATTTTAGATTAAATAGCTTTAAATGACATGTCCTTTCCTTTCATTTTCTTACCAGGTGCTTTCAGAAATGGTCTTATTTCATTGCTGCTTAAAGGCAACTGCCTGTGGCAATTAAGTGAGAAAACATAATTAGCTAGTTTGACCGCATGAGATGGGAACGCAGGAGATATTAGCCCACTTTAGCCTTGCTGGCTAGTTGATTGACGAGTAGGGATTTGGGAGGGGTGGTGGGGTGTCACTAGTCACAACGGCAGCAGAAGTGATTTAATGAGCTTGTTCATGTGAGCCCTAAACACGGACCCCGCGTTGCTCTGTCTGTCTGCCTGTCTGTCTCCCATGTCCAGCAGTCTGACCAAATCATATTTACATGTGTTTGAGTGTGCAGCAAACAGAAGTTAGTCAGTGGTGCACTGTAATGGCAGCAGCTACTGTACTGCTGTGTCTAATCCTAAACAGAGCCTCACTTGACCCTTTGAGCTCCAGGGCTCAGTCATGCTCATGACTATGATTAAAATGCACAGCACTTCTCTATGCTGTCTCTACCTGCACTTCTGCCTGTCTCTCTTTCTTATCATCACTGTTCTCAACATCCATCTCTCTCTCTCTCTCTCTCTCTCTCTCTCTCTCTCTCTCTCTCTCTCTCTCTCTCTATT